>JAQGAY010000832.1:0-19698 GCA_034698085.1 Polydesmus angustus | reverse complement strand
TTTTAAATAATTCGAATTTTTGTTAGCCACAAAATACCTTTGTTACCACACAACGTACAAGAGCTAAAATGGCCGCCATTCAATACACGCCAATTTCTTCATTTCGTTTTTAAAATAAACTACTACCTTGTAGTTTAGCTTTTATGGTAAAACATTAATTAGAATACGTATTAATCTTACCCTTTTCGGTCCATTCGTCCGCGGAAAGACATTTTAGAATTTAATTTGATAAACTATTTTGCCGGACAAAAATACAACACCTTCTACGACAAATCTGGCAACGGGAAAAGGAAGTCTCCAAAGCACTTTAATAATTGCGTCACTCCGCGCAAGGATACATAAAAGCAAATTTAATTCAGGTGCTACAGTATTTATTTTTTAATTACTTTAAAACAAAAACCTATTCATTAAAAATTAAATTAAATTTAAATTTTTTTATTATACAATTATTTAAAATTAAACAATTTATAATAATGAAAATAAAAACAGAAAGAAAGTATTTTTTCCATGTGCGCAATGATAAGCGTGATGAGGCTAGTTTAATAAATAAGTCGCTAGTGTCGCTGTTTTTATAGATCAAGAATTTTATGCAATAGTAATTTCTAAAGTAATTCAGTACTGTAATTGCTGATAATGAATTTTGCTTTTTGTTTGTTGATATATCCCGTAAAATTAAATTAGTTTATTTATTAATAATTATTCTCTAGCGTTAATAGTGCGCGCTGTTTCTAAGGAAATATTTAACGGTAGTTGTATTTATTAAATAGTGTTATAATTGTATTATTGCCTAGTTAAAAGATAGTGGTAAATCAGCATTTGCAATTCGCAAATGTGAATGCTAATTGCTTATTTATTTATAAAAAGCAAACTTTGATTTGGTTCAAAGTTTCATTTTCTAACGAAACTTAAGTAAGGTTTGTAAGGATTGAAAATGGGACGCAAGAAAAAGAAGCAAACTAAGCCGTGGTGCTGGTATCCTTTTAAGACTAATAATAAACAAAGAAATTATACTGCATTTGTATTATGTGCTTTAACATTGCATTTCTAGGTACTGTAATCGAGAATTTGATGATGAAAAGATATTAATCCAGCATCAAAAAGCTAAGCATTTCAAATGCCATATATGCCATAAAAAATTATACACCGGTCCAGGATTAGCCATTCATTGTATGCAGGTAACAAGATTTCTTAAACATTCTGCTTATTAAAAAATGTTAAAATTATTTGCATTCAATTTGTAGGTTCATAAAGAAACTATAGATAAAGTACCTAATGCGCTTCCAAATAAGAGTAATATAGAAATAGAAATCTATGGAATGGAAGGAATACCGGACGAAGATGTTAAAGATCACGAAAGGCAAAAATTAGGAAACGACCGAGGTTCTGATGGTGAAGGCGATTCGGGCGCAAAAAAACCAAGACTAGAAGGACCTGGAATAACGAATGGTGCGATGAGTGTGACCGGAATGGTCCCTGGTTCCTTGCCAATGAGTATGGTTCCCGGTATGGCGTCTGGCACGATGGGAGCTATGCCTCCCATTGGGTCAATGAATCCTTTGAGTAAGTATTGTGAAGTTTATCATTTTTAAAATGCTGGACTTGTACTGAGTGATTTCAAATATTTTAGTTTGTATTCAAAGTTGTTCTTTTTTTAATTGAATGGTAAATTAATTTCAGACCGGATGAATTCTCCCTTCATGGGATCTGGGTATGCAATCGATTATTTTTATAGTTTTGTACGTCGGCAATAATCTATATGGCTTTTCAGAATGTCGATGGTGGGACAGATGGGTGCAATGATGCCTTCAGGACAAGGCAACTTTGCAATGCAGCTGATGGGACAACCAGGAAATATGCCTGGGTTACTCAAATCTGTTTTTCCCGGTTCTGGAATGGTTCCTCAGGTCTGCATAAAAATTTTTTTGTATTTTTATTCCCAAAGCATTGAGTCCACAAATTGCTTTTATCGATTTTGTGTAATTACGCTTTGGAAAATGAATTGAAATTGATAATTATATTTTTACCATTTGTTATTGGTAGGATTCATTTATCCTTTTCTACAATATTTTCTACCTTCTTTAACTGATTTTTTTTAGTTCTAACTAAATGCTCTTGGTATAATTTTCTTTTACAGGGCTCTTTATCGGTTCCAGTTGGAGTGGATTTTAAGCCTTTAACGAGCTCGCCTTCAGGATCAGCCTCGTCAGCTGTTATCTCAGCGGCTCCTAAGCACACATTTCCGGCGTATAGTAATGTGCCGACTACCTCTTCTACTGTTACAGGTAAAAATTAAATTTTTGTTGTTAGAAATTGTAAAAGTAAATTCTTCAATACTGTAGTGAGTAGTTCGGCTACAATAAGTAAAGGAGCAACAATCACCGGAGATAGTACTGTAAAAAAGACTTCAACCATTAATTCTTCTGGAGGATCAACTAGTAGAATTATTCATCCCGATGAAGATATTTCCTTAGTTAATCTTTGCACTTTTTGACCTATTATAATTATTTATTTAATTATGAAAAAATATTTTTAGGAAGAAAGACGGTCACGTCTTCCAAAGTATATGCAGTTTACAAGGACGTTAAGCAGTAATTCTGCTGCTTTATCGCCCAACTCAGTGAACGGTATGCCCATGATGAGACCCCCAATGGGGATGGCGCAAGGTAAGTGGCACGGTTATTAATAATAAAAGGTCTTGGATGATTCGTGCCTTTTTCAAATTCCGGTTAGTACGGACACCGGTTCATACTAAACAGAGTTTGGAACGTTATCTAAAATAATGTGTTTTATCTAACAGGAATGGCTCCAGGTCTTCAATATGGATCACCAATTTCTTACCAATCGTCACCTAGAGCAGCAATAACATCGCAAATGATCTCGCCACCAAGATATCGATGATTAGTGTTTACACTCAAGATAAAGATAAGTCTAGTTTTATTTCCAACGCGAAAAGGATTTTAACTTTTAAGACAATGAAATAACTAATTTAAATGGGAGTAGACACCCACAGAAGAAATTGTGTTGACCAATGTTTATTAGTAGACATTAGAAAAATTAACGGTGAGTGATCAGGCAATCTATCCAAACGGGGTGCAAATCGTTAACAACCGGTAGGTTAATGGGAATCTTACACTGTATATGAATAGAATTTGGATAAAAGAATTTTTAATTTCCCCCTCCCCCCTCAAAAAGATTTTTACAAATTATTAAAGGTAAGTTTTTCCTCCAAGAAATTTCTCCCCTTTAAAGTAAACATTTTTGTTTTTCCGGATAAATTAGCAATGGTAGGTACTATAACTTGCGTTTTTTTTTTTCAAATTGTCTTACGAAATTCAAATTGATTTTTTAACTGCAATTGGATATTATTTTGATAATTGTTTTTATTTTATGTAATTGTTTAAAAAAAAAATGGTTTATCATAATGTCATGAATCTTTTATCTCATCTTTTTCATTGTATTAACTTTTCGTTTCTCTTCCCAATGTATTTTCGTCTTACTTTCTTTTTATTCTTTATAATTTTCTTGACTACATAAAACCCTCATTCAATGAAAAAGGTATGTACTGTAATTATGGCATGCTGATATTTGTTAATTTCACAAACCTAAGGACATTTAAAGCTATTAATCGCCTAAAAATTAAAGGTTTGTATAATATAATCGATCAATTGTAACAAAAAACGTAATAAAATTGTAAACAAAAGTTCAATAAGCTCTTGTCCAATATTTTTTAGCCAGTAAGTTTTTAGAAAATGTTTAGTGTAATCTTAAAAATTATCATATGAAATATAATCAAGTTTTTTGTCATTGATTTATTGCACAGGTAAGAACCACCGACTGTTATCATTTTATTTTCGGCGATAGTAAATCAATGCATCGACCTGTGTTGCCTTAACGACTAAATTAATACATGTAGTGTTTTTTTTTTCATCAGTTTTATTATGTTCATTGTCAAGCAGAGGAGTAAATAAAATTATAATTGCTCCACTGCTTGGTTATTAATTAATAATAAGAGCATATCTTCCAATAGTTACTAGGATGCAAATAAATTACTATAAAATTAAATTGTGCACAAGTTATTTGGGCAGAGCAAAAAGATTAATGTTATCTGATTAACTATGATGAAAGGATTAATTAGTAATCCAGGGAACCCTTTAATGGGGATCCCTTCTACCCTATCACCTTTAGGAAGTGGAGTTCCATCCGGAGGAGCTACACCGGCATCAAGACAGACTCAAAAATTTGAAAGCCGATTGCACCAAGTGGAACAATCCAACAGAGCACTACTCGAAGAATTGATGAAAATTCAGGTAATAAAAGAAATTGCAGAAATAATAACTACAGTATGCACAGTACAGTACATCGTATTTGAACAAGTGTAGCCAATGTATATTATATTGTTCGTTAATTAGAATGATTTGAAGATAGTAACCAGGAAAGAACAGCAGCAAATTGAAGAGAAAAGGAAAGAACAACAAAAATATGAGCAAGCGATTAAATTGATTCAATCTAAAGTTATTAAAACAGAGGAAAGAGCAAAAAAATCTGAACAACTAAATTCTGAAATGAGACAGACCATTCAACAGCTACAATTGTCCCTAAGTCGCCGGGGAGATTCTGGATCTACCAATACGCAAATAAAAACAAAAGAAATAGAACAACTTGAAAATATAATTTTAGCGATCAAAAGTGAAATAAATGACATGAATGGAAAAGTGAAAAATAGCGAAGGAAGAATTGCACAATACTTAGATGCCTCAAACGTAAAAAAATTAATTTGTTTATTTAATTTACGAGCACTTAATTAACTTTTGACTTATTTAAATCAGGCCAATTTAAATGAACGAAGAAATAGCGATGCAAAAAGATCAACCGGAGATGAAGCCAAGTAGCCTACAAGTTTTAGTAAATTGGACCAAAAAAATTTTAAAAAATTAAATATTTTTCAAATAGATTTCGAAACTTTCAGCAAAAACTTCAAGAAATTGAATCTAAATTAATTTCTGAGCCCAAAGTGAAAGAAATTTTAGAAAGCCAGCTTAAAAATAAGTAAGACCATTAAAATTATTGATAACTAATTAAAAATAAAAGTAGCCTACTGTAGGCCTACTGTACAATGTAAATAGAACTATTTTTATCTAGTGTCAATTCAAAAACTCAACAAGAACCTGGCGATAAAGAAAACTCTATTTCTAAAGAATTTCATCAAGTTTTAGAAGTTGAAGTTCAAACTAGGTATTTCATGAATATATTAAATTGCGAAAGGTAAAAATACTGAGAAAATTAAAATTTATTAAATTTAGACGAGACCAGTTCAATTTTCTTTCTACACAAATTGAAGACTGTCACAGCAGTATCCGAGCCGGAATTTCAGCTATTGAGAATTCAGTTGAAAAACGTTCCAGTGGCACCAATTGGAAGTTGGACATTTTGAAAGTTTGTCAAATAAAATTTCATAATTATACAGTATATGGGTGCATAATCGTAGTTTTTTTTATCTTGTCTTTCAGGTTCGCGATATAAGTCAAGAAACCACAAATGAAATGCGAACATCTATAGATGCAGAATTACAAGAAATTAGAACGGAACAAGAAAACTTAAAACATTTGGTTACTCAAACTAAACTTGTACAGAATATTTTTTTAGAGTTTTTGTCTATTCAAAATAATAATTCCATTATTTCAGACTAAGAAGTCTATTCCTGATCAAAAAGATGAAAAAACTGGAAACATTTTAGAAGATAATGTAAAATTCTTAATAGAAATAGTAAACGACAAGTATTAAAAATAAATCATAAATATATTATTATAATAGGATCTACAAGTGTTAGGAAATCAGCTCGATCAAAGAGTAGATCACTTGTCATTCAATCAAGAAAAACTTAAAAAACAGATAAGTGAAATGCAAGCAGAAATTAGAAACTTAATAATAATTAAAGAGGAGGTAAATTTTCAAAATATTAAAATAATCTGTATTTTTAATTAAAGCGATTCCTTTTTTTTTACAATCAATAGAGTTTAAGTCACAGTGAACGTTTGGAATCAATAGACAGAAAATTGAAAGCAAGAATAGATGGAGAAGTAAAAGATCGGTAAGTCGACATTGGGATTTTAAACTTAACGGCTACCACAGATTTACTGTATTTAATTTAGAATTATCGATGGAAAAAATTTAAAAAATGAAATAGAATTAATGAAAAAAAATCATTTCACGGGTGTTGCAGAGCCATCAAAAGACTCCTTGCCATCAGAAGAAATTGTAAGTAAAAGTGTCATAATTATATAAATAAGTTTTATGTAAAAAATGTAACACAATTCATCATAATATTATAGAAAATAATAAAAGCAGATCTGGAGAAGGTATTCATTAGATTTTGCATTTTTAATATTTAGTAATAATATTTTCATTACTTTGATTTTGTAATATCGATATAGAGCAAAGTAAACTTTAGAAAAATGGCAGAATCCATCCAAGTTGTGAAAACAACATTGAATGATCAACTTACTGAAGAAACCAAAATTGTAAATTATAAAATAATACACAAATATAATAATAATAAAATTATTTTTTTAGAGAAAGGAGGAGACAGGAAGATTGGAAAATGATTTATCCAAAATTAAAATTTGGATAAAATCGAACAGTAAAGATAATTAAACCTTTGTTGTATCACTTATGTGGTCAATGTTTTTTTTTAAATGTGTGTTGTGTATCCCTACTCCTAATTACATAACTTAAAAGAAATTGAATAGTTAGTTTACGGTTTAAATACGGTAATAAAAAATCAATAAATTTTTTTTCACTCTAGAACAATGACCAAACTTGCCTGTCATTGCTGTATAAGAGAATATCTTAGTTCTAAACCCGTTAATATTTTATCTAAATTCCTCATTGAGTTTCCAAATGCCGTCGCCAGAACCATCTTTAAAAAAGCAACAGATTTTTAAAAGCAGTGCTTTAAAAACCGCTGTATCTTTCACCGCCAGGCGGTCTTTAAATTTATCCAATAATTCCATGGTTGTGGCTTGACCGTTTATCTCGCATTGAAACGCAATATAATTTCGTATGTCGGCAAGCAATTCGTCATGCTCAGTAGTGACTCGTTCGCCAGCATCATTAATACTTTCGTCATTTAAATCATCTTCTGCATTTGTTATATTTCTTTCTTTCATTCGCTTCAACAAATCCTTTGAAGAAATTGCATCATTATTTTCCGAATGCACTTCTCCGTTAAATACAGTGTTACAAGTTCCCTACAAATTTAAGATATATTTATTACATATCTGAACTATTTTTATAAAACTTATTTATTTTATACCGAAGTTGAAGGAAGGTCTCTTTCTTTAACGATTTCTAAAGGTGTTTTTTTCTTACCAAAGCGAGATCTAAAATATTTCGTAAATAAATATTATCGCAAATGCTCTATCTTTTAAAAAATGTAGAGTCAATTGCAAATTTACTTTGATTTTATGACAGACATTTGGCCATTGCTTCCAGTCCAAGTTGGAATACCAGCATCAGCCCTATGACATTGTCGTTGGGAAAGTTTCAAAGCTTTTACAGCTTCATTAGCTACCTTTTCAGCTTCTCCTTCAACCAACATGTAATCTGGATCTGATGCATCCATAATTTTGTCATGCTTAAGTGCTCCATGAACACCTAAATAAAATAACACAAGTCCGATTAAAATCACATTGTGCATTATTAAAACTAAAAGATTGATAAACACCTGCTTTCGTAAAAAGCGTTCGTAAAACTAACTCGTCTTGTTTTAAATTACGTTTTTCTTCTTCTTCCTCTTCTTCAAATTGTTTATATAAAGTAGTTTTCAATAAAAACTTATGCCGACGACCTTCAAATTCTAAAAATACCAGAATAAAGATTTCATAACGTAAACAAATTTAAATTTATATAATAATTTACTTGCTCCATGGTATATTTTCGCCTTCTTTCGTGGACTAATTTTTTCCAGATATTCATCTGGATTTACATCATCATTTTTCGTTGTATTTTTGCTTTTACTCATATCGTCAACTAATTTTTGACTTAATTTTTTAGCAAGCTCGCGCATTCTTTCGATTTTTTTTGAAGATAAGGACGTTTCATCGGCTATAGTTTCTTCTTTACTGAGTGGTTTGACTTTAACATTTGAACCAGTGCCGGCAAAAATATTACTCGTCTCCGTACCTCCTTGAACATCATCAACCTTTAACGTGAATAATTCAAACAATTGATTCGACTTGAAAAATCTCCTTTGCCTAGGATCTTTTAAAACTCGATTTGTTAAAAACTGTTTGAAAATTTGCCTATTAAAAACATTTTAGCTTTACTGATAATTTTAAACAAGACGTTTAATAAACTACAATTAAACCTGTGGTAAATTTTTTCTTCAATAGTACCTGCAGTCAACAATCTATAAACAGTTACATCCTTCAATTGACCGATTCTCCATGCTCTTTCACGAGCTTGCATATCGGTGCTTGGGTTCCAATCTGGATCAAAAAGAATAACTTTGTTGGCTCCAGTTAAATTAACTCCTAAGCCGCCCACACGAGTGGTCAACAAAAAAACAAATACGCTAGGATCCTACGCATTAACAAAAACAATTACTGTAAATTAAATTATGATTTAATATTATCAACATTACCGTGTTAAATTTATGGACGAGAGGTTGGCGACTACCTATTGTAGTATTTCCATCCATTCGAAGATAACTGTAATTTCGAATCTTAACAAATCTTTCCAATATATCAAGCATCTGCCAAATATAAAAATAATAGCTGAAAGCAACTGTTATAAATACGGCAGTTTATAACTACCTGTTTGCTTTGAGAAAAAAGTAAAACTCGATGGTTTTGTTGATGCCATAACTTTAAAACCGACTCAACGACAATCATCTTTCCTGATCGTTTCCAAAACCCATACTGCATTTCTTCACTTAAATGCTCTACATTCTCGTTTCCAAACAACTTTGGGCCACCAGAATACAAATCAGCATGATTACAAATTTTTCTTAAATGTGTTAGTCCTACAAAAACCTTAATAACAAAACAATCAATATTAATATAGTCCCCTTCAATTTCCCTTATTAAAATATTTACCTTCAGTCGCCCATCAAGTATACTTTTTACTTCTTTTGATTCTAAATATTCTTTATAAAGGTCTTTTTGTTCATCGCTCAATCCGCAAAATAAAACCTTGATGAATAAAGTTATTAAAGTGAAAGAATTTTAATTTAAAAATGTACTTGTTCATTTTTTTTCGGAAGATTAATTGTCATGTTTACATCAGCCTTCATACGCCGCAATAAGTAAGGACTAATAGTATTCCTCAGAACAACTGCACAGCGATAAGCCGTTTCTACTTGAACTCGAGAGGCATTAGCATAACCGCCTTGAGTAATTGGAACAGAAAATTGTTGCATAAATACGGGCAACGTTCCTAATTTCCCAGGAAAAACATAATCGAAAAGTGACCACAGTTCCTTTAAATTATTTTGCATGGGCGAACCCGATAAAATAATTCGATTAGGAGTCCGAAACTAATTATGTAATAAATAATATAAGTATTTCAATACCAAATAAATGAATATTAATTACTTGTTTGCAGGCTAACGTGATTTGAGCATCCGGATTTCTTATTTTGTGACCTTCATCTAAAATAATATAATGCCAATTGAACCTCAGCAATGATGTCAAATGATGAGTGATTCCGGAGTAAGAAGTAATTAAAATGCCACTTGCTTTATTAATATTTCTTATTAAAGACTCCTAAATTAAATTTTTACACATCAAAAAAAAAATTAAAAAGTATTCAAGGAAAATACTTTAGTCCCGGTATAAGCGCCAGATTCGTGAAGAATTGCAACCCGAAATTTAGGCCACCAAGTATGAAATTCTTTAACCCACTGGTGCATTACTGTAGTAGGACATACAATAATTACAGGACCCAAACCTTTTGTTCTTTAGTAAAAAAGCCTTAATTACTTATTATTAATAATTTAAATTTAAGAAAAATACTCTGGATTCGGAGAAGAGTAGCATAACCCTGTCAAATATGCAATAACTTGAATCGTCTTCCCTAATCCCATTTCATCGCCAATAATTCCACCACATCTTTGACCATATAATTCCCACAGCCACCGGACACATGTCTGTTGATACCTAAATAAAAGTAAAAACCGTCAATTCACTTAGATAGCACTAGTATTAATCACGTCCTATTTAAAATGCAATACCGGTACCTATAAAGTTTATTCCATATTGTAAGTGGAATTTTATAGCCTTCAAATTCTTCATATTCTTTATCTAATTCTTTAGTTTCTCCTTCGCCTTTACTTGAGCTAATTTGATTTAGTATTTGTTCTTTTTTCCATTCTCTTTGAAAAATCAACATTTAATGAAATAGGCAACATTTAGATGCATTCGATATCAAAAGTACTTTTGTTTAATACTTACTTTATTCTTTTGATAAAATCTTTCTCATTCCCATCGTCTATTACCATAGTTTTATTTCTCTGGGTTTGATTATTGCCAGAATTTTTTTTAGTTGTTTTTGTTTTACTATTATTAATTCTTTTACGAATATCAGCTTCCTCTTCATCAGTGCTCTCATTACTAGGAGAATATTCACTGCCACTTGATGCCTTTTCTTTCCCGATTTCTTCTAAATCAATAGAATTAGCACTTGGATCAGGCCACCAAAACGGTTTTCTTCTAATTTTCTTATAATCAGATTGCGTTTCGATGGTTATTGTTCCCACATCTTCTTTCCTTCTACTCTTTCTTTTGCGCGGTGGTAATAAAGGAGGTACATTTTTAGAAGTGGACGGCGTGGCCAAAAACATTTCATCTTTCGCACTTAATCCTTTTTCATTTTTTTTACTCTTTAATGGACTAGTATTTTTTTTACTTTTTTGTAGACTTGCTTGATCCAGTAAGTACCGCTCAAAATCTGTCATCGAACCTGAAGGGGCTAACTGAATTTTTCGAGGTTGAGCCACCATAGTTCCAAAAGGCGTCATTTGGCCTGTTCGAATTAACTTCTCTTGCTCAGTTTCTTGACAGGAACGAAATATCTCATCTAATTGACCCTTAGACTCTGGATCCAACATGTCATCTTCATATTAAAAACATAATAGTAAAACCTGAGTTAAAATATTTTTGCTCACTTACACAAATTCAATCAAATTTACCTTCAACGTTATCGTCAGAGTCCAAAAGACTAGTTGGTAACTTTAATCGATTCACAATTCCCCGGCGTTTAGCTCGCAAAGATTTTAATTGTTTTATCTAATAAATTAACGAAAAAATAATATACTAGAATAAGCTATTACTAATAACCAATTTTTACCTTATTTTCCTTTTCCTTAATAATACATTCTCGCTGTCTTTTCAATTGCTTGTTCGATTCAACTATATTTTGTGGAATCAAGCTTATAGCTTTATCAAGAAACTTTAGTCGCACCTTTGCCAGTCTAAATTAAATACATTAATCAAATATAATTTAAAAAACACACACAAAATTACCTAATATCATCGAGAACAGATTTTAAATATGATTGATCAAGTCGTTGTTGTTTCTCAGCTTCTTGTTGTTGAAAAGCTCTATCGACTTGTTCCAATACTCCATCTTCGAATGTTGCTTGGTTATAAACATTTAACCCCAAAAGTCTCAATTCTTCGGCTTGTTCTTCAGCTGGAACACTAGCAATGCAACTACTATCCACGGAAAAGCCGGCAGGGTTGGAATCGTTTACTGGCATGTCCACCAATGAACCAGGAATTGCCGGATCATTTTCCATTTCAATGGCAAATTTCATCTCAACATCGTTTTCCAATTTGACATCGCTCATTTTCAAAACAATACGACTCGTATTCAAAATGGGACTGTATTAATTTTGTAATCTCTCGTAATAGAACTAAAATATACCTTCTAATCACTTTTCATTTTTGGTCATCTAATTATTACAGTACAATCATGTAACTCTACAATGCATTACAAAAAATTCTAGGAGTCTTCACATTCAAGAATGAACACGATTCTAGCAAAGATCGTCAACTCCCGAGCCACACTGGTCAACAGATGGCGCTGTCAGCTGATTTCTTAATAATTAGCGGGTCATTTAAAAAGTTTTTTTTATTTAAACAAAATTAAAGATATAAGCAAATTTTAAGTGCAGTACCGCTAAGTTAACAATTCAAAATTTGAGATCGTTTACTAATACTTAAATGTTATGTAATTTGTTATAATTTATTGTGTTTTGGTGTAGTTTCATACCTATAAACCTGAGTAAGGTCGGCCAGGATGGGGCAGGAAAAACCAAATACTGTAAATACATGTACACACAATACAATAAATAATTATTATTAAAATCTAAAAATTAAAAAATTGATCACTCATACACAACAAAATAATAAGCAAATATTTAATAATAAATCAATGGGAAAAAAAATTAATTGGTATTCTCTACATTTTGTACAGAAGCTATTTCTTCAGCGACTTTAGCATCCAAATGTTTAGGTAATATATCCCCAGCGCTATCGGGACGTAAAAGTAAAATAGTACTTTCATTTCTTATAATAGAATCGCTTTGAATGCCGTCACAAGTGCATGTTGTCAAGCAACACTCAGAATCTAATCTCTCATCTGTGGCATTAGTCGTCGAGTTATTAGGCGAGTCTTCTGTTAAATATTCGGACAACGATTTTACATCGTTTTTCAACAGTTTGCTATTAATATCTTGTTAAAAAAAATAATTAACATTTACTTGTCTGTTAATAAACGAGAAAAATAAAGTAAAATACCTTTCATCAGGGCTTGTATTTCGCATTCCGTCGAACAAATATTAAAATTCGATGGCTGAACCGTATGTAGTGTATTTAAAACTTCATCCTAAAACAATAGCATATTATTATGCTAACGATAGTAAATTTATATTATAGATTTAATCCTTTTACCTTCCAATTAAAAAATATAACCACTCGTTGATGCTTATTAAAATCTTCAATAATCCCTTTTAATGTCTAACAAAAATTACAGTTTATTATTTTTCCCTTACTACGTTAAAATTTTAAAACACAGTTGATACCATTGAAGATGTGTAGTCCAATCCAATTACGTGCGTACCATCAATAACGACAGGTAACGTTTTTCTATCTGTAGGTGATTTAATCCGTGAGTGGTTTCAAATATAATTTATGTCAAATACCTTTAGTTAATTTGCTAAGACAATCTGATGTTACGTCAGCTGAAGGAAAATATAATGCTCTATCCGGTTCGATTACAATTACTTCGTTTTCTTGAAACATCCTTGTCCACAAATGAAATCGAGGTCTCATATTTGTGTAAAGAAGAAATAACAAGGAAATAAAAATTCCTAACAAGATCCCATACTAAAACAATTCTTATTATTTATAAAGTGTTTCATGAAATTGTCACGTGTGGCCTAGACTATAGAACACATTATTATTTTACCTCAGCTTCAAATATTAAGCATCCGAAAAAAGTAATTAACCAAACAACTAAATCAGTTTCTAAATTAAAAAAAATTAGTAACAAGTCTTAATAAATTGCAGTAATAAAAAACATGACAATAATAAATCACAACAACTAACTTTTTGTTTTCCACAATTGAGGAATCATTTCATATTCGATCATATTAGCAACTGCATAGGTGATAACTGCAGATAAACAAGCCCTGGGAATAAAACGAAACAATGGAGCCATAATTGCCAAAGCAATTAATACTAAAGAGCCGGTGAAAACATTTGCTAAAGGCGTTCTGATTCCACTATTTACATTTAATGCCGTTCTGTAAATAAAAAAGTGGAAAATTATTCAGTTCTATAATTTATCAGTAATAATTTAAACCTCGAAAAACTTGCAGTCACAGGAAACGCAGAAAAAAAAGAACCAAAAACATTGCACAAACCTTAAAAATACAATAAAATATTATTCTCTTTTTAATTATCCAATAGGGCAATTGTCTATATTACCTAAAGTGATAACTTCTTGAGTTGCATCGATTGTCTTTCCTTGAGCTATTACAAAAAAAACCGTTAAAAAAATTACAATGTTGATTAAGTTTTTAATTACTAAATGATTTCGCAATAGCAATATGCTGCAAAATGGCCACCAACGGAACAAGCAATAGTCCCCATCCTAATTCCTAACAATTGCCCCCAAAAATATTAATTTCATTTTTCGCTTTGTTTTTATGAAAATGGCATACACTACAAATACGAATAAATCCCCATTCTTCATCATCTACTTCCACAGTTAGTGGTGGAAAAGCGAAATGCGGAAGACCGGGTTCAACGTCAGCTGATAATGTAAGTTCATCAAAATCCATTGTAGTCAAAGAATAGGCAACAATAGCGGCCAGTAAAACTATAAACGCGTTTCTTGCTAAAAATTAAAAAAAAAATTACTGTATTAGCAAATTAAATTAAAATACAGTAGATTTTAAAACAAATTACCCGTTAGAATAAACCAACAAAAAGACAAAAAGGCACGACGGCATCTTGAATTGGTCTCTTTAGCTGTTATCGATTTCAACTTTTCACTAATTTTCTATTTTACAAAAATAAAATTAAGTTTTTATAATTAATTCTAAAAGTATTTTACTAATGTTTTCTTTATTTTCTTATACCTTTAGGGCAATCAGAGAAAGTAGGCATATAACACCCATTGATAAATCATACAAACTAATAAAAACAAAATTACTAATATTAAAATTTTTTTTTTATAAAAGTTGACTACTGTATTACTTAGTAAAAGGTATATTGATAGCAAGCTTATAACAAAGTTCTAAAAAGCCACTGGACGAAAAACTTAGTCCTAATAAGCTCTAATAAAATAAATTATATTAAGAGTATTAGTTATTGATTTAAATATCTAAAAAAAATACTTTTAAGAGATTAACGATGACAATGACAGAAGCAGCTGAGCTAAAACCACTCGAAACAGGTAAAGATATAAAATCTACTAATGCACCTATAAAATGAACAAGTTTCGTTAAAAAAGAATTTAATATTCTATAATAAATTACTTTGAAGGAGCAGTCAATTACCTAGCCGAAAAACACCTAATAATATTTCAAAAATACCACTGAGGAAGCTCAACCAAACAGCAAAATATACACCACCCACAAGAACGTGGTCCAAAATAAGAATGGCCATCATGGAAGTTGGTCCAATATGAACCATAGTTGTAGATCCAAATATAAAATAGGTAAAAACTCCCATAAAAGATGTATATAAACCGTACTAAAAATCCCACATTTAGTTTTAAATTATAAAGTTCAGTATTATTAATATAATTTACCTGGAGCGGAAGACCTGCTAAATTAGCATAAGCCATGCCTTGAGGAATGACAGTGAGAGCCACGGTAACGCCGGCAATTAGGTCACTGTGTATATAATTCCATTTATACTTTGGAAGCCATTCCAGAATTGGGAAGCGACGTTTTAGCATGTAGAGAGAACAACATTTTCTCATTTCCAATTTAAATTTGCTAGTCAATTGTTCAGTATTGGTAACTGAAGACCGACGTCGTCGAGTCGTATGATATCCAGCGTGTCCATTGGACATTTGGACACGTAAATCGTTCGACATTTTGGATAAAATTTCTCCAAATTTTATAAATAACTCAAAATTAAAGAAGAGTGAGACTTCACTGCCGTTCTTGCCCTAAATAAATGCAAGTTAACTGGTAGTTAATTTTTTGAAAGCGGGTTTATATTCATATTTAAAATTAAGTTATGAAATATGAAAGCAATTATAAATTTACAAAAAGAAAATTACTATTTACTGGACAAAAAAACTTTAAACAGATTTAAAATATTATGACCTTGATTCAGTAAAGAAATTTCCTATCCTACTAAAGAAGTCTAATTGCTGGGTTTAAATTTCAAAGGACTACAAAATGGACATCTGGAACTGCAACGAAATCATGCATTGTATTATTCTTTGGCGGCACCCTAATAAAAGCTCAATTTCGTAACAATGATTTTCTAAAAAATGTTTAAAAAGACTAATTCATAAATTGAGCTTTTTAAAAATAAACAAAACCGTGGTATTTTAAATAAAAAGCATCAAACTATTTATTTATTTTTTCAATTTGCAAACCAGTCAAGGACGTTACAACTCAAAAAAAAAAAAAAAATTAAATAAAAAAATAATAAAACTGCCTTTTCCCAGGGTTGAAACTCAAATAATTTACAACAAGAAAATTATTATCTCAAATAACTGTTTGTCAGAATACCAATGTGACAATGTCATTAACGCCGTATAACAGATCGAAAATATAGAATGTTAAAATATTGAACAACGACCTAATGCAATACAGTTCATTAGTCATCGCCAACAGCTAAATGAAATAAAAGCTAACAACTTATTCAATATTGTATTTGCTTGTTGTCGTTTGTTTGGGTACTTGGTTTGCACAAAAACAATTATTATTGAATCATTTGGAAAAACCATACTTAATGCAAATTGACAATATTCGCTTTAATTATGAAAAATATAAAATAACGCTATTTTTAAACTTATTCAATCATCTCACCTACAATTATTGCTCCGATGATTAATTTTAAAAATTGAAAAGCATGAGTAAAATAAGGGTCAGGAAAAGAGAGAATGTACCGGCAAAATAAGAAAAATAATATCTAAAAGCAGATGTTAACAGTAAAAAAAAAAAAAAATAAGTATATAGTATCAGTTGACAATCAAACTAATTTGTCTGCATATGCATCATCATTATGACTCTTGGAAGTCATTGTGAAACATAAAGCGTGCTCATTGTTATTAAAATCGCGTAAATATTTAAAATAAAATTACATAGCCGATGTGAAGTATCACAATATCTCATAATTTATCTTAAAATTTATAAAATTTCCTCCCCCCTCCTTTTCCTACCCTTTGATTTTTTAAATTTATATATTAAAATAAAACATAACGATATTCTATTTTTAATTAATACAAATTAGCCTAAATTCATAATAATTCTAACGTTTGATAAATCGTTTAACAGATGGTGCAAACCGATAAATAAGCCAACACAGAGACATACTACACGTATATTGCCTACTAATTAAGTCAGTTGGTAATAAATCCAGTTTTTAAAGCATACTGAAAGTATTCGCGTGATCAAAATACGTAAATATAAAATATTTAAATAAATTAAATTAGAGCACTGAAATTAATAAAATATAATAGAAAAGAAGGCTATGCGTTTCACATAAATATTTCTTAAAATAGAAATACCGGTGCTCATTTTTTCATTACGTACAAATAAATGTAAAATAAATAATAATACAGTATTGTTAAATTTTAAACTAATTCAAAATATATTAAAAAATAAACAAATAAATAAATATAATAATTTAAACTAAATCAAGAAAATAAAACAGCTCATGTTTATATTGCAGGTATATAAATACAGCACGTTAAATATACCTACAGTACTGATAAAAAAGTATTTATATTAAATAGATATAAAAAATCATTAAACAGTTTGCGAAAAGTAAATATTAAAAGAATAATTTTAATACGTAAACATAGTGAAATAATTAACTTACATTGACGGAAAACCCCAATTTTTAGACGAAATCTTTATCAATCGAATGCCAACAAAATCTTATTATTTACATCCTAGATGTAGAGTTAAACTTTCCGCTTTATTCACCATCTACAATGAATAACAAAATAAAAGCTAGTGCATAAATTATGAACCATCAATGCAATATACACAATTAAAAATATAGTGAATTAAAGCCAACGTTATAGGTAAAAGCAAGCGAAAATCTGCTCTATTTCCGCTCCATTATCACTGGCAGAGTTATTAATATTTCACTATAGATTCAATACACATCAGTTTCAATTTTACGGATAGCTCAGATAAATATAACAAAAACACGTCCCATTAAAAATACAGTACATGTAATTATAAAAAAAATGTGAATCTAATAGAGATTTTGCGGTTGAGCTATATAAAAAGTGGACTTACGCATAAGAACGAGGAAAAAGCTTAATAGCAAAATCTGTATTTACGCATTTTTTTTCCTTATCGAATAAATAAAATTGCCAATAAAATAAACTAATACTTTATTGTTACTTATTATTATCATAGGTTATACCTTTCAATAGCTACATGTAGCTACTTTGTTTTTTTTTCTTTAGTTCTCTATAAGCGTTGACGACCACATCTCTTTCAGTATCCAATTTCCTTCTTGTAGCTACTGATAGATATTTTCGACGTTTGCTAAGATCTATACCAGTACTTGAATCGATACCACCAGATGATTTTTGCAAGAACTTGTTAAGTAATAAAGATTTCTTTTTGGGCTTAAAAATTAATAAAAACATAAATTTATGTTAACAATTACTGTTTTCAATATTATCACGTTTATAAAAAATTTACCATATTTTTATCATTTGTTGCTGCTTTTCTAGGTTTTATGGAAAGACTTGGTGGTCTGTCAACAACTACACCAAATTTTATGTCATCTAATACCAAAATTTCAATTATTCAATACTTAAGTTAAATGTTAATATGTCTACAGTACCTTTCAAATGACTGAAATCGCCTTTTTTATTTGAAATTTTCACCCTCTCCTTTTCTTTTTTGGCCTCTACAATTTTTTTTCTCTTTCTAAAATTGAAATATTGATAAATGTAGTACACATTTGACAATTAAAAATAACAAAACGTTACAATTTTTTTTTCGTAGTAGTAACCTTCTTTAATCCAATTGGTAAAGATTTGTCTAGCGCAAAACTAGTTGATTTATCATGTTGAATATTTTCTTGACCTACTACTCCTGTTTCAGTGTATGACACACCAAATTTGCTTTCTAATTTTGCTTGAGTCATAGCCGCCTGTTTACAGTTCACACAAATTAAATACGAAACATTATTAAAATTATTGTATAATCGTTAAATTACTATAGCATCAAACTGAATTCGTTTAATAAATGACTGCTCCGTTTCTCCTTTGTACTGCTTAAAAGTCGCATTTGAATTGTTTTGAGAATCTCGCTCACCATCTTGTTCGTCATTAAAAACTTTTAAAACAATTAAACAGGTATTATGTTACATCGTTATATTTAAATTAAAAAGTTTAGCTATACCTGTTAGCGTATCATTTTTTCGTTTCTTTCTCCGCTTTCGTTTAGATCCATCGTTTAAAGATTGCTGACTAATCATAATTTCTCTAACTTTCCTTGGAATTTCTTGCTCATTAGGGTTTTGAGGAAAAGCATTAATTTTCTTGTTGTCCCTATATTATAATTAAAAAAATGATATCTTAACTAGAAGTTACAATTAAACGTGTAAATTAAATTTATTCATTCATACTTGTCTGTGATACGTCTTTCTCCTCGATAAAACGGATCAATTGCCTTAATCTTTTTATGTTTCTTACTTTTTGGAATTCTTCTTCCCATTTTTTACAGATTAATTATTAGCTAATTAATTAAATAATACAGTAATTCTAAATCCAACTACAATGCACGAACTACCGGGTAACCAAGATAAAAACCCACGTGAACGACAGGCAAAATATTGTTACTTTTTGAGTGGCCCTTTCTACGTCATGACATTGTGGAAAAATAATAACAGACGAAATAATAGGTCTGTTCGCTCGTTGCACTAACTTGGAGTAACTTGCTTTTTTTGCATGAAAGCGTTCGCTGGGCTGAAT
>JAQGAY010000831.1:0-19712 GCA_034698085.1 Polydesmus angustus | reverse complement strand
ATATACCGGTAAAATTTTGAAGCATTCTCTCAATGTATTTTGGATATCAGAATTTTGCTACTATACAGTATTAAATTTTCATTGGTTTTAGGTTTATTTGGGAGTATTTATGCTTAATGGTTATGAAGAATTAGATCTGTTTAAAGAATTAGAAGAAGGGGATTTGGATTATTTAGGAATTTCAGATTTAACTCATCGTCATAAAATAATGGATGCTGTATATTTTCTACGAGAATATCCTCATGGTAGCATACATTTTATTGTTATTGTTATTATTTTTCTTTTTTTAATTTTTATGTTATTAGCTAAAACATTTGGGGATAATCCTGAAGCAGGTGATGGAGTGGATTCGGGATGCTATGATAGCCATGATAATCTCGTGCCGTTTCAAGGTACACAAACCGGTTCTGATAGCGGAAATCAATCCTTCGATATCGCAGATACTAATGGAACACATCAAAGTGGTGATTTAATATTAGAAACTCAACGACGCAGTCACCATCCTAACAATAGTAGTAATAGTGTGTTTGACAATCGTGTTCCCAATGTCGCCTTCAACAGTCGTCCAAAGCCTGCTAGAATATACAGCACTTTGCACTCTTATTTACCTCAGGAAAATTCATCTAATGTAAATATGCAGTTTCATTGTTGTAAATCTCGTGGCCAGCTGAAGCGGCCGCAGTCAATTGATCAACCGAAAACGAGTTATAATAATGAGGCTAATATATCAAATTCTTATCATCCGTCAATGGTGGAGCGAAATGCAAAATTAATCAGCGAAATGCAATTTGTAATGGGTTCTCATCGTAAAAGTCCAAAAATTAGGGTAATTTTAAGAAAAATCATTTATTAAAATTGAATATGAATTTTAAAATTGTTATTATTTTTATTTCAAGGAACCTTCGAATTTTATTGTCAATAAACAAAGTCCTAGCGAGGGTTCATCAGCTGTTTATTTAGATTTAAAAACACAAGTTGCTGACAAATTAATCATCGATGGAATCGATTTAGCCGAAGAACCATATTCAAATAAGGTAACGTCATACTAAGTTAAATCTAAATTTCAAAACATCACTAGTGGAATTTTTATACTGTATTTATATTAAGACCAAGAGTTAGTTATAAAATTGCAGTCAAAGAAAAGTTATATCTTATTGTAACAGTACTGTATTATTAGCTTTGAACTCTCATTATAAGTTACAGAAAACCATTTTGTGAATTTAAATATAACGAATTAGTTTAGATTTTTTTTAAACATAAAAGTTAATAAAATTGCATTCTTGTGTATCTATTTACAGGACGGTCATTACGGAATTCCTACTGCTCTTATTCACCGATATTCCGATGAAATCGAAGTGGAAATTTTGAGTGTTGCTGGTGTCTTAGAACGTTTGCGATTAGTTCGACTGAATCAATTAAATCGAAATGGGGTATAATACTTAAGTGATTAAATATTGGAAAATGTTTTTAAATTTTTTTTTTTTTTATAGATTTCAAATGCAATGTTAACTCGGTCATTAAGTGGTCCCTTAGTGCAATGGAGTAGGGTTTACAGTGCTAACGATTGGTTGATTGAGATTGGTCTTCCAATGTACCGAATATTATTTAATAATGCTGGCTATACTCAGTTATCTCAGGTGGCTTCTATGGCGTGGTACCATTTCGAACAGTGCGGAGTAAATAATTCCAGACACATTCGTCTTCTCGTAGCAGGTGTTGAAGCACTCAGATTTTATCTTAACAGAAATAGTCCATCCATCGAAGCAAGATGATTTGCTAAGTGAGAACGTAATTGTTCTGACATATTTTTATTGATTTTAGATTTTTAAGGATACATTCCTAAACAAGATATTTGATGCAACTAACGTACCTTTTGTAAATTTCATATTTTTTTGTTAGTATTTAAGTCTATAAATATAATTACATATCATCTCTAAAAATTAAATTAGTAACTTATTAACTACTGCTAAATTGATTTTATTTATTTAAAGACTCCATCCACCGTCTATGATGAATTCAGTTCCAGTTGTATAGGACGACTGAAAAATATTTTTAATGGTATGTTCAGCTTTTAGTTATTGTTGTTCGATTAGGGTTTCAAAAATTTCTTAAACTTACCTCGTCAGATGCAATATAGACACATAACTGAGCAATTTCTTCAGCTGTTCCAAGCCGACCCATTTTTTGCCTAGCTATGAAGTTTGCTAATGCCTGAGTAAATAAATACAACTACAAGTTTTTTAAATCACTCAAATGGCAATTGTAAATATTGACTTGCCTGCTTTGAATCGGGCGCTGCATTTACCCTGTCCTGGAAAGAGGGAGTGTCGACAGTAGCTATTATCGAATTTTGAGGGTAAATTGTTTTAATTTAAAAAAATATATACAGTATTTTTTATAAATGGAGTATGCACCTGGGCAAATGCAGTTACAACGAATTCCGAATTGAATATAATCGACAGCAATCGATTTTGTTAGACCAATCACGGCAGCTTTTGTTGTCGCATAGACACAACGATTTTCTGCACCTATTATAAAGAATTATTATAAGTACAGTATAGTAGTATTATGCTATATAATATTTTTGTATTTCACTTTAGAATTTAAATAACCTTTAATACTTGATGCAATTGAAGACATGTTGATAATTACACCTTTTTTATTTTCAATCATCTACATTATTTTGATAAGTGACATTGTTTTTACACTACAGTATTAATATTTAAAATTACCTTAGGAATAAATTTCTTGCACATAAAATACATGCTTTTCACATTTAAGTTGAAGCTGAAATCCCATGCAGTTTCGTCACAATCCAAAATACTGCCGTGATGAACATAGCTAAGTTTAAATTATTTGTAAATATTACAATAGGCTTCAAGGCAATTGCAATTATTTTTAATATTACCCCGCACAATTAAACAATATATCAATAGGACCGGCGTCGAATTCTTGAACAGATTTTTTATCAGTAACATCCAGTACTTTTACGGTCACACCTTTTATTAAATTGTATATCGTAAACAAATTTATGGATTTTGGACAATTGCAATTACCTGAAATGGACTTCAATTGTTGCAAAGCCTCGGCATTGATATCGGTAGCGATTACGGTGGCACCTTCTTTACTAAACGCCTTTTATTTAGAATAATTGCTTTATTAATTGGTTATAATATTACGTTTTTTTTATTTAAAAGACATTTCTGATACCTCAACGGTTGCTTTTCCTATGCCTTGGGCAGCTCCAGTTATTAGAGCGCATTTGCCTGATAATCTTCCCATTGTTATTTCTTAAATGATTTCTATACAATATTTTAGTTTTCAACTGCAGTATGACATTGTAGATAGAATACGTCAAGCAAAGTCGACAATTAATCGTCTGACCCTGAACTACTTTATCAAACTTCTAGCAGTATTAAACATACTGTACATGTATGCAGAGTAAAGTTTGATATTAGTATTGAAAGATGATTGTGATAACTTTACTGTAATTATTTTAAATAAATTAATCAAAAAAAGTTAATTGATTATATTTTAAGTGTCATATGGACACATGCAAATTTAATCAACTTTTTTTTTATTTTTTTTTTTATGGGCATCAGCTATTGAGACAATTAAATTTAACTAGAGTACAATAATAGTGTAGGTTATTTATTGCAGTAAACTTACTCAGGCTATTTTTTAAGGCCAGTTATTTAATAATTATTATTGTAACCGATGGTACAGCAGGGGTATAGACTACAAGTCATGTACTGTACGTTCCATTTTATGAAAAAACATAATTTTTTTTATTGTTTTTTGAAGATTATAATAGCCAACGAACTTTTTTTATTTAAACTGTATTTTGGTTTTACTTAGGTTCAAGTAATTATTTACCGTGTTTTTATATTTTTTATTAAGATGTTCGGCATTTTTTTTTTAAAGGGTAAAACTAATTCAAACATAAATAATATATAATATCTTATTTTTTACTAGAGTAGAAATAATAAGTTTTAATTGAGACATATTTAAATTGTACCCTCTTGTCACGAGGAGAGGGATGCTTTAATTAATTAGTCATGCCACCCACACGCAATCTAAAATTTATTTCTTTAAAAATAAAAAAAATGGGGCCCAATTGAAATTTGAGATGCACTGCGAAATTGTTATGTAAAAAGCAAATTCATATTTCAAAAATCACAGAATTTATAAACTAGTGCTAATTAAAATTTATTTGTTGAATAAAATATAACAAATAATATTATATATATACAAGGACAATATTTATAGTTCATTATTAACGATTATCCTTTTCGAAATTAATAAAAATTTAATTTCATGAATAATTTTGTCTATTCAAAGGGGGCGTTTTTAGTGACGTCATGAATATCCAAAGGGACATTTGAAAGGTTTTAGGGACTTATTTAAATAAATGATTTATATTTAAGAAATTAATAAAAATATTTTTAAAATTAATAAATCAGGATAAAAATTTAATAAAAATTTTAAAATATTATATACGCCAAGATGTTAAAATTAATTACTTGTGTTTAAGGACATTTTTGAATCGCCCTTATCCCAGATCAATCGCCTCCGCCATTTTGGTCGAAGATTTGACTGATGTGTGAGGAGTGGTCGTCGCTTGTTCATTGTGTTTTTATAGCGTAGATAAGTACCATTTCATTAAAGAAAATTATTTTTCATTTGGAGATAACATTATTAAGTAAGAGGGCTCGTGGTTTTGGCCACCACGTTTCCTCTTGGTTGTTTTGGTCTCGGGGAAAAATACGCGAAAGAAACGAAGTGGCATCCGAATAAAAATGTCAGGACAGAGTATTAACGACCGAATTACCGCAGCCCGGCTCAGCATTGCTGGACAGGGTTTAGCGAAATCAGTATGTAAATCGACGACAGAGGAAGTTATCGGACCTAAAAAGAAACATTTAGATTGTAAGTATTCTACCCGAATTATGTACTGTATTTAGAAATTGAAAGTCGAAATTGACCGAAAATGTATATTGCGAAATGAACGTACGTGTACTTTTTTTTCTTCTTTCTCTCTCTCATCCAACCTGTACTTCCGTTTATTTGAATGGAAACATACGTGACCTTTGACATTTACTTGTACCCCCTTTGTATTTACGACTGAGAACCGAAATATTATTACGAAGGTTTATTTATGACACGGCTAAAAACGAGTCATTTGAATGCAGGTTTTGAGACCCTCGCGTCTTCCCCCTCTTTTTTTTCCTGACTCATTTCACCTGTTTAATATTTTCGAGCTTAATTAATAATCGTATCATAGCTACCGTAGAATATTTAATAAATTATTCTGTATGTGTGATATGATAAGAAGATATTTTAAGAAAAATGTATTGAATAACAGGTTGAAACTAAAAATAACATGATTTCGCCGTGTCATTTTATTTTGTAATTGAAATGAAACTGTCCAATATTTAGCATTTTTTTTTTTTAATGAAATCATTTTCAAAATGTTTTGAAGACGTTTTCAGAAATTGATATTAATAAAGTGCGATCGTCGTATATAAATAAACAGATAATGAAATTCAAGCTGGAATTCAAAATGATACTGTGCAGTATCACGATTTTGCTGAATACCGGAAGTTTTCAATTTTTCGATTTTCAACTCCAGGTATCGCCGCTCACTTGAAACTGCGGAATAATATTATTATACTGTATGCACAACTTTTTCGGCGCTTTTTATTAAGAGAATTTTTGAGTTTTTTAGTATCACGCGAAATAAAACAAGAAAACAAATTTATACAGGAGTTGTTTACAGCTGATACTTCACGAATACTGCACAAAATTTTTATTTTTCTTCTTTAAACTAACATTGGCCGAAAATAATTTTAATGCTTTGGCTTGTAAGTGACAATCGAGTCATGCAAACAATTCGATTTTGACCTGATCGAACTTTTTTTGGATTAATTTTTTGAATAATTAAACGCTGTTTTAAAAAGTTGTGGGCGGTTCTGAAAAATATGTAACGGAAAGCTCCGCTACTATGCTAGGTTTTAGGCTCTGCTTGGAATTGTTAGCCGAACGCAGGTGGGATACCAGAACTAAAACCTATTCTTAACAATGGACAAACGTTTATTTGACGTCAGCAAAAGCGGGAAAAAATATTAATATTTCTGATTTGAATTAGCTAGTTTTGCTTAAGATTATTTCTGTATTATCTTTTTTTTCACTTCTCTTATTTGCATTTAGTTAAAGGGTTTTTTTTCTCTCTAAGAAAGTTCTTAAGAAATGAACAAATTAAATGAATAAGCATTAATAAATTTTAAAATTTGCGCCGTAAAATTTCTACATTTCTGAGTGGCAATTCCTGGAATCACACATCGATAAGTTAGCAACTTCCGGTATTTTGGAAAAATCTCAAAATCCGAAATTCTTTTTTTAACTCGTACGTTTTTCTTATGACCTCATTTACTACCGTATAATTTTAACTGCTCTTAACTAATTGAGTATTAAATTACTAATAAAAGCTATATAGAAAAAATATGTCTTTAGAAAACCTTTTGCAAATTAAAACTTGTTTAAGATCAATTTAAATATACAGTATTGAAATTTCTAATAAGTACCGTAAAAAATATTATGCAGTACAGTATATATTTTGAATTATTTGAATATTATCATGTGTGTAATTGTTGCGATTTGCTATACTGTTTTATTTTTACCTAGATCTTGAATCTTTTTGATTGCATTCATTTCTTCTACATTTTTTGTGTCAAATTTTAATTAAAAATAATAATTCATTAATAATTTTGAAGTGAAACAATTTTTATTATTTATTTTGAGATAATACTTTGCTAAGCAGCGCAGCTGGCATATATTTTAGAAGTGTGAAAGTTGTTTTACGTTTACAAATTTTGACAGTTTTATGTTTGACAGTTGTTTGTTGCATTTTTCAGATCTATTACATTGCACGAATGAGCCCAATGTATCTATTCCTCAGCTGGCCAATTTCCTAATCGAACGAACAAATCATACAAATTGGGTGGTGGTTTTTAAAGCTCTCATTACGGTACATCATTTAATGTGCTATGGAAATGAGGTTTGTCTCTGATTTTATTTTTGGAATTTAATCAAGTTTACTGACCTTTACTTTCAAACTAAATTTTTAGAGATTCACACAGTATTTGGCATCCAGTAATTGCAACTTTCAGTTGGGTGGCTTCCTCGATAAAACAGGAGTTCAGGGTTAGTTGAACTCGTAATTTAAAACAAATTACAAGCATTGAAAATATTATTTAATTTTTTTAGGATACGATATGTCTACATATATTAGAAGATATGCAAAATATTTAAATGACAAGGCTATGTCATATCGAACTGTTGCTTTTGACTTTTGCAAAGTTAAAAGAGGGTAAGATTTCATACAGGGATTTTCTGTTAAATGTTTTATGTAATTTTATTTTCAAATATAGAAAGGATGATGGAATTTTAAGAACTATGAATATTGAGAAATTATTAAAGACTATCCCAGTGTTACAGAATCAAATAGATTCTCTTCTAGAGTTTGATGTAAGTGGGAAATTATTAATCATATCTTTTTGTTTTTTGATAATCGATTTTTAATTTTTTTAGTGTAGTGCTAATGAATTGACGAATGGAGTTATTAATACTGGCTTCATGTTGCTATTCCGTGATTTAATTCGGTTGTTTGCTTGTTATAATGATGGAATCATTAATTTGTTGGGTAATGAAGAATGTTATTTCAATTAAACTTTTTTAATTAATAATTTTTTTTTCAAATTTTAATTTAGAAAAATATTTTGACATGAATAAAAAAATGTGTCGAGATGCATTAGATATCTATAAAAAGTTCCTCATCAGGATGGATAGAGTAGCAGAATTTTTAAAGGTCGCCGAGGTAATAAAGACTATAAATAGATTTTATTTTATTGCTTTAAAATAAAAAAGCACTGTCTGTTGTGATAAAGTAAACTATTATGCAGTATTTTGTATGTCAATCACATTTTAAATTTTGTCGAACGTCTTAATTATTTGAAATACAATTTATACATAAAATATTAATATTATAAATAATAATTTTGAACTCTTACTTTTTTCAGAGCGTCGGAATCGACAAAGGAGATATACCAGATTTAACTAAAGTGAGATTCTGCTTAACGTCATTATTTAAAAATATGGTTTAATTTATTAAACTTATTTAAAATTAGGCTCCTAGTAGTTTACTCGATGCGTTAGAGCAACATTTGGCAACTCTAGAAGGTCGAAAGCCAGGAGCTACGACGCCGACTCAGTCGTCGGTATCTGGAAGGTGGCTTTTATTTTTTATTTGTTTTTAGTGTAGAGCTTTTATTTTGAAGCTCCCTTCCTATCAGTGTCTATCCCCATAGCAGCTTTTTTTTTTTTTTGTTTATTTGTTTTGTGTCTATGGTCAATGTGCAATCTCAGACAATCGTCAGTGAAAAATGCTGTCATTGCCTTATCCAATACCAGTAACGCGTTCGGGACGGCAGCCGCAGCCAGTGCTGGGAGAGTGAATGGAGAAGAGGATGTCATCAAGAAGCTCGCACTCGAGGAGGAACAAGCCATTTTGGAACAACATAAAGTCAGTACTTTTCAGTTTTTTGAAAAATACATATTTTTAAAAAAAAAAAACCTATGGGCAATTTAGGATAGGCGACTGAAGGAACTGGGAGATTCAAACGGAGGTCCTGGGGGCACAAATCCTTTTTTATCGTCTCCAGGAGCAGCCGATGCTAATAATTTATTTGGATCGCCTCCAAATTCAAGGTTTTATCTACTAAGAGAAATAATTTTAAAGCTTAAAATATTTTAAAAAAACGCTTCTTAGTCAACCGATAATTTCGGGAGGAAAAGCATACGAAGATTTGCTATGTCTTGCAAACAGCAATCCGTTTGCAGATACATTAGCTGGAAAGGGCAATTCAGGGCCAAGTAGCTTTTGGGGAGATCAGAATGGTATTTAGGTATAAATGAGGCATTGAAATAGTTATTTAATTAATAATTTATCATTTAGGATTGACATCGATTGTCCCCAATTCGTCATTTGTGCCAGAAACTACATTTACGGCTGTGTTTGGAGCTGCTCCAGCAGGACAACAAGGTTTGATTATTTGCTATATATTCTCACAATTTATTTGTATTTTGCTAATTGTTGAATGCACATGTTAACTTTAATTGCATGTTTGATTGTTGGTTTTATTGCCCATGCATGCAGCCGTTGGAGCAGTCCAATCGGGTGGGGCATACATGTCAGGTTGGTAAACATTTATATCTATTATCTTTAATGTAGTACAAATGCACAAATTCTCCGATATACGAGATTAGCCTAGTGACTTCAAAATCTAGAGGTAAAATTTTAGATGAAGATTTTTTATTAGGTTCATTATTGGTTGTCTTTCTATTTAAAAGAATCTTTAAATAATATTTCAGTTGCATGTATACTTAATTTAAATACACAATTTTTGTCAGTAAATTGATTTTAGTACACTTAAGGTGAAAGAAATATTTTAGATTAATTTAAAGTTAAATGTTCAAAAATAATTTGATTTTGTAAACATTGGCATAGCTTTTCTATAGCTGTGGAATAGCATTTCTTTGGGATTAACTCGTATAATGAGAGATGATATAACCCTCTTATAATGTTTAATTGTTAAATGTTATAAGAGGGTATAAATGTAAAATGAAATTGTTGTGGTAATATTTTTCTTAACTTCTTTCTCACTGCTAATATGACTAACAACTAACATTTGCTATGTCGGTCTATTGTTTCTTTCTTTGCTGAATTGTTTTGAAGAGGGCGCTTCTGGACGTGACAAGGGTTCTTGTGATCTTTCCATTCCGGGATTAAATCCTTTCGCTGCTGCTTCCAGTGCAACCCCTTCTCCGTCTATTCCTTTTGAGTTTGGGGGTCCAGGTACCACGCCTATACTTGGAGGATCTGAAACTCAGACATTTGGTTTCGGCGATTTTAACGCTTTTGCCGTTTCCTCTGAAGATAGTCGTGCCACTGGGCTTCCTGTATCAGGTACTGGTGAAGCTGGCATGTTCGGTACAGAAGGTTTAACTCCATTTGTTGATTCTTCTAATCGACCGCGTCCAACTTCCCCATCACCTGGCACACAAGCTCCTAAACCTACACCCGCTACCTCTCCCGCTCCTCCTTTTATTTCTGGCACCAATCTCGACGCTTTTGACGAAGTATCATTTGGTTCGAAAGGGTTAAATGCAGTTGATGCAGGTGGTAATCTGTTCGATTTTGCTGGGGGTGGGTCTCCGTCTATGGGAGGGGGACAACAAATGGGAAAGCCTTCCGCCGTTGTGGGCGCCTCCAACTCAGGAATGGATGATTTAAATGCAGCTATCAGCGCTGCTTTAAGTGGCTCATCACCTGCTGTGAAAGTAGCCCCAGATTCGTCTTCCATCACTGGGGTCCCTATCGGTAAAGGTCAACTGGGGTTTGAGTCACCCAGCAAAAAGGCAACAGGTGATTTGGTCTAAGCTGCTGATCTTGCTTTTCACATTTTGTCCTTATTTTTTTTAATTGTTGTTTTGAGCACTTTATTTTTTTTAACAATTACATATACTTTTTATTTTTATAATTGGGTGATTAATTCAATTTGAATTCTAAAAACTTGAATTTTAATATTTGTTTTGCAATCGTGTAACAGGATTTGATGCCTTTGGCGATATATTGATGCCAGCCACCACTGCGACAATAACTTCAACCACTACGACAACGCAGCCCAAACAGCAAAACAAAGTAATTACTGGGGATTTAGATTCAAGTTTAGCTAGTTTGGTGCAAAATTTGGATATAAACCGGGCTGGAACACTGCAAAAGTAAGAACACTGCGCTTAGAATTTGTTTTGCGAAAGCGGAGTTTAGAACTTACTTCTATTTAAAAATGAAAGTAGCGAATCTAATTATTTGTTTAACATTAATAAAATTTTGTTTAGAAGTGGAAGTATGTGGAATTCGCCAAAAAATACAGCTAAAACGGGTGGAGCAAACTGGACGCCTCAAGTTGCGAGTTCAACTGGCCCTGCTTGGAATTCTCCGCAACACGCTTCTTATCAGCCAATGGTACAGGTGAGTCCTTTTAAAAATTTTTACAAATTTGATTTTAACCGGACTATTTAAAGGGGCATAATAATGTTACCGGAAAACCAGCCGATTGGTCAAGTGGCATGATGGCTGGACACTTTCCTCAAGTAAGAATTTGTAATACTGTAACGATACATCTATTATAATCGTTAAGAATATGGTGTAGGCCTACGAGTGGTGATACCGCGATAGTATTGAAAAAATGTGATTTTCAAGAAGTTTAATGATTTCTTAATAATTTTCCAGGGTAGTACCCAAACAGGAGCAAACCCTGCTCCGTTCGCTGGGGTTGCGACGTCGACACAGCCTTTTCCAAGGACGTTTACGGGATCGCCGGCTAATACAGCAGGAGGTCAACAGCAAAAATTTATTCAATCTACACAACCTCAGCAAACGACACTGGATCCATTTGGAGCACTGTAAAAAAACCAGTTAATATAAGGAATCTCCCCTCCCTTTAAATCTTTACTTTACAAAAAAAAATATTCTTAAAAATTAGCAACTTTTTTTTTGTTTTTTCAATGTAAATAGTGGAAGTACCCAGTAGTAAGGCCACAATAATAATTATTAATCGTTAAAAGAAAAAAAATACTCTTTGAGAATATTTACTTACAAAGTGCATTCCATCTTAAAATGATGAGGTGCGCTATTATGATGGGGAGAAAACGAAAATGTTGCCAATGGTTTAGAAATCCTGTAATTTAATTTTTGCTAAGCATGGCTCCCAGCGTCTGTAATAGTTTCAATCCTTAAATAATGGAGTTTCGTGTGAAACATTCTCATACGTTGCTATTCATTCTGCATTCATGTATATGTGGTTCATGTAGTATGTACAGCGATAAATATTACTTAATCCAATTAAGTTTTTGAGAGTGCGGAGGTTAGGTAAATATAGTAGTTAAATGGGAACAGGTTGCATGTGTGGTCATTCTCCTCCGCCGTTGTTTTTGTTTATCATAATAGTTAAAAAAAATCGTCTGTGAAATGTAATATTCATTATATTGAAAAAAAATCACTTATGAAATCGCGAAGTTAAAAGAGTGCAAGTCAAAAAATAAAAGTATGATGATGCCAAAATTCAGTACAGTATCTCAAACAAATCGAGAATTTTTATTTTCGATATGATTTTTTTAACATACACGTAATGTTTTAACTACCATTAAAATTTAAGTAACGATGGCGTTGTAACAATATTTAAAAGGAAATTCTTATGAACTTAAGTAGACAATTTTTGTTGATTTTAAGCGGATTTTTTCCATTAGGACCAGTTTTTATTTTGGGAAGACGAGGAGAAGATTTTATTCCTTTTTTTGAGCTAACAATTGGCAAATTAGTTGAGCTAATAAAGATTAAAATTCGAGGGTTCTCGTGTGCGTTTAGTAGACAATTAATTTAAAACTGTAAATTAACTACAGCGCTAGTCATTTCAAATAAGTCACATCTATACTGTATTTGCAGATTTGTTTAGATTCTTAGAAGGAATTCTTTGTACAATAATAGATTTGAACTTGTATACAGTACACTTAACTTCCACGTTTAAACTATCTAGACAAATATTTAGAAAAAAATATTTTATCTTGTTACGTGTAAATTCATTTTAAATTATTTTTTTACCCTATGTCTATTCACTATCTCGTTACTGAGCGACATTCTTGTTTGTAACATTTGTCACTTTCAAAATACCAATTCCTATAAAATCTTCCAAGTTAGACGAAGGTTTTAAAGGAATTCTCTTGTTTTTTCACCATCTCTAAACACCTGAGGAATTCACGCTTACAGGGTTGGAACTTGGACAATAGAAAGTTCTGGTTCCTTAAGTACCAAAATAATACCAAAGGGAGGAAATGTAACTACAGTAATCGTATTTTTAATAGGCCTATGAATGACTATTGCAAGACTGTGCAGATGAAACATATTTCCTACCTAATTAGCATCATTTAAAAAACAACCCTGCAGGGTATAAATAAAGTAAAAAGTGACTTACTTGAAATGTCAAAACACAATAAAAAATTTACGGTCAATTTTGAAATTCAAGTGTTATCACTGATGAGCTTTACAAGTTAAAATAGGAAAGTAGATCATATTTCAGAGATCGACTTAATTACAGATTATCACATTTTAAGGTTTAGAAGCAAAACTCCAAATAAAAAGCTTTAAAATGTTTAGTTATTTCAAATCTAAGCAGAATGACTGAAATACAAAAAAAGAATGAAATTTAAAAAAAGAAACGTTAAATAAAATTAATTCTCTTCTTCATCATCCTCTTCCGCTTCTTCCTCATCTGATGCTTCTTCTTTTTCAACTTCCGTTCGAGTTACAGTTTCAGTTTCTATAATCTCCTCTACTTCCTCATTCTCTGTATCAATTTCTCGTTCCTCCTCCTCATCAATGTGGATGTCTTCTTCAACAGCAACTTCCTCAATCGTTGTAGAATCTTCGTGATGATCATCTATAACCTCTTTTTCTTCATCTTCCACATGAGGAGATTCCTTCAAAACATTTTATTTAGCTCGTACTATACTTTTTCCTTACAAAAATGTCATTATTTACCACTGATTTTCCATTAACAATATTTTCGGTTTCAATGTGCCCCAACTCGGATTTAATTTCAGGTATTGTTACATTATTATTTTCTATTCGCTTATTTTCTAGCCTTAAGAAAGTCAACAAATCGTCAACATCTACTGCTGAATTAAAATCTTCGTAGTCCTGTAAAACAAGAGAAATGAAGTTTTAACATTAGTATGAATTGATCCTGTTACCTCTGGGCATTAACCACAAATGGGACCAATATTACAAGCCTACCCCAAGGTAAGTTTCTCCTAAGAAAAACTGTGGTGGTAACGGAGCACCCTTTTCTTTACGAACTTTCCACATAGTTTGGACTTCCTGCCTCTCTTCTTCACGACCCGGTTCTGTAATATCAATCTGTTCATAATTCACTTGCGCGCTGTCCAGGAGTAAAATTACCCTTTGTTGTCGTTTTTTCACCTTTTATAACATAATTACACATACAAATATTATGTACTGTGTTTACATTATGCTATCAAATTTCAAGGTTGGGTTTGGTCAATGCATTACATTTCCAATTAGTCTTACCTCATTACTGGCGGATATTCCAGATACGTAAACTTTCACCTCCATGGTTAAAAAATAAATAAAAATAATTTGATTTTGCTTAAAATTTTATTTGGCAATACAATAATATGGGAGACTAAAAAACTTTCTCGAGGACATCGGTCACTTCCGGGAAAATGTCTTCTTTCGGCGAACGAAATTTTTGAAGCGATCCGTAGAGATCCGGTCATAGTGATCCGCTTCAAGTTCTACTGGTAGAAGAGCTTTAATGGTTGATCCCAGGTTTGATCCGTTCTCAATCAAATAGGTTTATTGGTGATCTACGTAAATACCTTTCATGTAATTTGAAACTTTAATTTGGTAAAAAAATAAAACCATTTGAATTTTTTATTCATTTAAATAGTCTGTTAACAACTATGCTATTAGTTAAAAATATTTTTATTTTTTGTTATGTAAATTTAATTTAAAAATGATATTTTGTGACGTCACGAATTCATTTCAAACTCCAAAGTTGTGATTTTTAACTCCAATCTACCGGTAGTATTAAGCTTATTAAACTGTTATGGGAGCCTATTAAAATAATTCTATAATAAAAATGGGGAATGCTACAAGTAGAGTAACGACAAAGTTTTTAAGACCAATTCGGAATTATAATATTCGTGAACGAGCTTTGAAGTTCATCGAAAAGGACAAACAGCAAGCACCTCCTCGCTATCCAACCGAAGAAAAAATACTAAAATTACAAAGTAAGCATTAAGAAAAAGTATATCAATAATATTCTAATACTAAATTATAGCTAAAGTAATAATTGATGAAAAGACGGAATTAAATTTACTGGAAAACTTGAAGCATGTTTATGTGACTACACCGGCCACAGAAAGTGTGAGTGTACAAACTAACGTTCTAGATTAAGCCAATTTAATTAAATTTGGATATTGATTTTTTGCTTTATTAGTTAGCTAATCAAGTCGAAAAAGCTGAACCAAGATCGTTACCTCGTTTTAGAGGGTCGATTGATTATGGTGTAGGCTATGTGGAACCTAAAATTATTCCGGAAGGAAGAATCTCACTCAAAAAGGCGGTGGATTTAATAGCGGATCACGCAATCGATCCGGTTACGAATAATGTGACTGTACTTTCGAAAGTTTATAAACTGCCTGAAGAGGACGTGGAATCGATCGTAAAATATTTTCAAGGATTTCAAATTCATATGCCAGATGACGAGTCAAATATTCCAAAATGGTTTTTACCTTCTTCTTTTCAAACAAAACCGCAAGTTCATTTACCAAAAGAAACGAAAAAATAAGTTTTCGGATTTAAACATAATTCTAGGTTTGTTATTTATAAATTAGTTCATTATTAGTAAAAAGATTAAAATAATTTCAAAATAGTCTATCGGACTTTATCCCATCTCCAAACAGTGGCATCGTCGCAGACGCAAAGTAGAGTTCCTCCGTCTCGGCTTAAACTGGTCTGTCGAATGGCGGAAGTGCATTTCGGGTGAACTAAGGCCGTACATCTATTTTAATGATAAGCGATTTAATGAAACAATTTTGTATAATTTTTTCCGCTGTGTACTTGCCTTGAAGCGGTAGGATCGTCAACATCGATATCCCAAACGAACGTTTTACCAACTTGATTTCCAAGGGCTAAAATCTGTAACAAAATTCCAATCAGATAAATAAGTTTAGTAAAACATTCGAGCACTAGTCATAATAAATTCATTAAATAATTATGAAAATCAATTATTCAATTGTTAAATACAGCAATTGCATAAACAATACAAGAAAATTCTATTAGCTAATTTTGCTTGTCAAAGTTTTTTTTGCAGAACATATAGAACCAAATTATTGTATTAAAACCTTTTTAGTGAAATCCATTGAAAACCTCATAAACCAAATTTCACATTCTTTATATTCAAAGCGGTGCAAAATAGTAACGTTAGTGTCACTCGGTTTAAGGTTATCTAGCTGGTCCTCCAATTTTCCTGGTTTCCAGCACACAATACAGTTTTCACAAGACTAAAATTAAAAATGTTATTGCAAATTGCCAATTTTGCATAACGAATTAAATTCTACTTTTGAAAGAACAAAACGTCCAAACCATCGAACGCAATCTACGTAATTGCGATGAATATCTCTGGTTGAGAAATCTGGAAATTGTTGTTTCAACGTAGCAAACGGTCTAGTTATAAAAGATTATTAGTAATGAAAAAAAATGAAATAAGTTCAGAAAGTTGTTCACACTGACTTGTTCGTTTTTCCTGGATTATATACATAAGAACTCGAAATGGCTTGTTTGCAGCGTTCATTATTAATTCGCCAAAGTTTTAGGGAGTGATCCATTCCGCAAGACATAATACAATCTCCCTTTAGATCAAAATCCTTTGCAGAACGTAAACGAAATTCAATAACATATGAAAACAAATAAATACAATAATAGAAAAGGAAAACAATTACTGCGCTAAGAACTTCATCCCTGTGGCCTTCAACCCCTCCAAAAATTGCTATGCACTGATCAGTTTTTACATTCCACAAACGTAAAGCATGATCTAAATCGGAAATAAATTTATCACAAATATTTCTTTTATTTAAAACTCTAAAACCAAAACCTTTGCTAACAGAAAGCAGAATATTGGGGTCGGTAGGATGGAATTTAACTTCGTTAATTGCATTTCCATGTCCAATATAATGCTAAAAATAAATAAAACAAATACTGTAGTGAGAAATACATAAAAAAAAATTAAAAATAAGAACTTCAGTGATTTTCATTATTTAAATTGTATACAATTATTTACTTCTCGTTTAAAATCAAAATAAACAAGTATGAGAAAAAAATTACTTTAATGCACGCCATAGATGCCGGACTAATTATGCGAATAATCCCGTGAGCTCCGGCGCAAGCTAATATTGCTTGTCCCCTGATATCATCAAATGACCAAGCGCAGGTATAAAAATTTTCATCTGTCTTATAACGAGTTAAGGTTAGAAAAAAAATCATTTACTAATCCAATAATAGTGGTGAAAAGGATACGTCGGGGTCACAATAAGCTTGAACCAATCGTATGCTGCCATCGTCTATGCATTCATAGATAGTTATCTATAGTAGAAAAATACCCGACATTTTATTAAAAACAAACGTACCGCAGCTTCCTTGAGGATTTTTAAGGTTCATACCCTGTTACTCCCAACCGTAGCAAATATTTGTGGTTGACCGTCTTTCAAATGATGATTAAATTGAATTCCAAACAAAGGCTGACCGTGGTCCTCCTAATTAATAATATCGTTTACAAACGCACACAAAAAAAAAATTGATTCCTCATAACTATTACTTTTAAATGTGCTGTACATTTATAGGCCAGTTTAAAATGTTTATAACAACCCTTTCTTGGTCCTCGTCTTTTCTTTTTCCCTCTATTTGTAGGAGTTTCTGAACGTGATGTATTGTCAGCTGTCGATTCGCTCCCAATACTTGAAGTTTCATCCTAAAATAAATCAAATTAGCTCTTATTTATAAGACAATTTTATGCGCAATTATTTAACTTACCACTTCATCTCCTGTTTCTTCGTTAGCCGCTGACATTTTAAAACTTTGATGGCAAAAGTCAAAAAACAACCCGGTCAATAATTTAATTTTCAATAAACATCGAACAAATTAATTCTTTATTTTCTAGAAATACCGATAGATGGCGTTACAACACAAAAAGAAGCGCCATCTATTGATGTAACGGTACAGCTTCTGGTTGCCATAGTAGCCATCATAACAATAACAAAACAAAATCGACTTTAAAATTTATTTCCAAGTCTACATTTTAGTCATACTTTATTGAACTTTAAAAAATTCTGAGCGAGATCATAAAAATGACAGCCACAATTTCTGAAGATTTGTATTCTGGTTTTGACAATGTTCGCAATCCGATGTTTAATTTTAAGCAGGTTCGTATTAAGCTTAAAAGTGACTGCTGCGAAAAAATGTCGAAAAATATTGTTTATGTTACTTAAATGATGTTTTCAAAATTCTAGCTTAATACAAATATGCTAAGATCGGGAAATTTAGAAGATACAAGAAATAGTTTGCAGTCAAGAGCGGTAATAAATTATGGACGATTACATTTTAATTATATAAATAATTTGTTGTTTTTATTAGATAAGCAGAAATATGAATGAATCATTAGTATCGTCTCGAGGTAGAACTGGATTGTCAACCGCAATGTCTGTTAGCGAAACGCCTAGGCCAATGACAGCTATTAGGGCTGCAGGATATTCATCTCGAGGAAATAGAGGTAATACTACTGGTATTTTAAAATGCATTTAATAAAATATATTATTTAGGACAAGGACAACTCCAGAATTTGTCAGGATCATCTACAAATAAATCGGGAATCTTAGAAGAAAAAAGCGATGTGTTGTATACCGTATTACAATTTTTAAGCTATATTATTTTATTGATATTTTTAAAATTTTACAGGTTAGAAGAAAAAGTTAATCAATTAGAGAAAAAAGTAAACGAACTTATAGTTGAAAGTACTTTTGCACTAAAAAACGGTGATTTAAAATTGGTATATTATTAGTTCTTTATTGCATAATTATATTTATGAATATTATTGCAGCAATTAGATTTAAAAAATAATTACTTTTATTTAAGGCTTTAGAAAGAGCTAAAGAAGCTGCTCAGAAAGAAAGAATTGTAATTCGTCAAAGAGAACAATCGGGAATTGGAGAAGAACCAAATATGGATTTAACATTTACTGTACGTATAGCCTAAATGTTACTTTGAATAAAATTGGTAGGTTTAATTTGTTTAATAGGTACTTTTAAATCTTGCTAACCATTATGCGGCAAACGAAATGTATTCCGAAGCATTAAATACATATCAAATAATTTTGAAAAATAGATTATTTCAAAATGCAGGTGCTATAATGAAATGTTTAATTTTTTTTACTAATAAAATAATTATAAATTTACAGGTAGATTAAAAGTAAATATGGGAAACATTTACGTAAAATTAGGACAATATTCCAAAGCAGTGAAACTGTATCGTATGGCTTTGGATCAAGTTCCAAACACTCATAAAAGATTACGGTACGGACGTATTTTATTGTTTAATTTTCTAATTATTTATTATTTTGGATTTTTATCTTAATTTAGAATAAAAATTATGCAGAATATAGGCGTATTATTTGTAAAAATGGGAAAATACAGCGATGCGTTGACTTCTTTCGAATATATAATGGGAGAATTTCCTGACTTTAAAACTGGTCTGAATTTGATTTTGTGCTATTACACACTGGGTGATAGAGAGAGAATGAAAAAAAGCTTTCAGAAATTAGTCGAGACAAAAATTGAAATCGATGAAGATGAGAAGAATTTAACAGCTTTAGTAATAACGAATCTTTGTGTTTAGTTGTGTTCTTTTTTAACATTTTTTTAAAATTAATTTTTAGCACTCGCCAAATTTTGAGTTATTGAAAGAGGCAATTAAAGGAGATCAGCTGCAAACAATTGAGCATCAAAGGTATTTGTGAATTTGT
>JAQGAY010000830.1:0-19730 GCA_034698085.1 Polydesmus angustus | reverse complement strand
ACTCTAGGAGCCTGAGAGGGAGCCATCGATACATATCCTGTAAGATTTAAAGGTTTAAGGTATAAGTCACGATCTCTTCCTGTTAAAAAATACAATTAAATTAATTTAAATATTGTGAAATTTCAACATTTTGGCTAGCCTACTTTCAAATAAACCAACCATTAATTCTAAAAACTCTAATATTATTAAAGTAACACCCCGCAAATTAATTTTTATCTTAAAAAAAATCATAGATAAAAAATCAGTTCGTTTAGGCCAGTGGACAATTGCCACATTAGCATGCGATGCATTTTTCGCTTGTAAAACTTTAAAATTTCAATAAAAAAAACGCTTATCCATTTTAAAATCTTACGCTCATTATATTTTCCAGCGTCACCATCAAAAACAAAAGTCAATGAATGAGAAATTCAGCAAATTCTTGCACAATAATTTCTCACGAGATACAACCGGAAGTGTTCTTGGACCGGAAGTACATGTAAACCACACACAGAAATTGAAAGTTGAATAAATTTCAATAATCTTATACATGGGTTTTTTTGGAAACATAATCTAATTTTAAAAAACGCTCAAAGATTTGGAAACCAGCGATCCAACCAGAGGGGGAAGAAGAACACAAATTTGAGTGTTTTGCCGGAGCGCCGAAATATAATAGGCCTATGCCAATGCGCCATGCCATAATTATTATTTTTTAAAAAGAAATACCGTCAAAATCCGAAACCGGGCCATCGCAAAGAGGATCCGAAATTCGTTTATAAACTTCTCGAGGTGGTGGTGGAATCTTTAAAAACATTATTTTTTTTTATGAATCTTGTAAGAGGATATTCGATTAAAAAGAATTTTACCTGGTAAAGTAGGTACGAGTCACCTTCTTGAAGAGATGTGCGTTGATTTACGTACATTTGATCATATGACTCGCGAGAAGTGGGTAACGTATCATAAGAAGAACCGATGGACATGTCATCTATTTCGCGAGGTGGGGGAGGAACTTGGTATATAGAACATGTATCCGTGGTTTTTATTAACCTCGACTCCATTCGCTCCGGTGTTAATTTTCCTCGAACTCCATCAACCCTAATGCAATTAAATGTATTAGAATTAAAATACTATTATTTTATTATACTGTCTCAAGATAAGTTTCTTTACTTTAACATACGGCAGTTTTCTGAATCGAAAGAGTTTGAACGCGGAGTTTTCAATGGCACCTGATAGTTTGACGATCCTTTACCATAATTTTGCGAAACCGTCATTGCGTTTGGACCATCGAATGATGACCACTTTGGAATTGCATAATTATCACTTGAGCAGCTGGAGTTCTGACGACATGAAGGAGAGTTAGCATTACACATATCCGAATCAGTAGTTTTAACTAAGGTAAAATGGTCTAAATAACATTTAACAATAAAATTGGTTAAAAATCGAAGAATATAATATAACTTTAATTTGCAATAAACAAATTATTACTTTCGATTACTGAAGCTATTTCAAGGGATTTTTGAGTATTAAGATCATGCAATATATCCAAAGCAGTTCTTCTCTGACAATCTTCCAAATCCAAATTAATGCCTGGAATTTTTTTTTAAAAAATATAAAACCAATTGCTCAGATTATTTAATACGGAAATCGTAATCACCATTATCAAGTAGTAAGCGAACCACATCCAATTTTCCAAAAGTAGCAGCTTCGTGCAATCCACTTCCGTTTTCGGTAAGAGTATTAATAGGAAAACCAAACGTGAGTAAAACTTTTACAACTTCCTTATGGCCATTACGAGAAGCTAAATGCAATGCGGAATGGTGCCATGACGAACTAGGACACTGTGTTAAAAGCTCTGGATGAGTTTTCAGTAATGCTTCCACAGTTTCTAAACGTCCGTATTGAGCGGCTAAGTCAAGTGCGGTCTCTTCCCTATTATTTCTTATTGTGGGGTCGGCCATTTGCTGCAGCAATAAACTCGCCACTTCCACGTGTCCATACTGACTAGCAAAATGCAACGGAGTATCACCGTCACCATTCTAAAATAAAAACAAAAAAAAACCATGGTATACAAACGGATTACATACTATTAAGTGCCTAAATTTTCTAGTGAATGCATTATAAATATAATAAAAGAATGAACATTTTTTAAAAAAACCTAACTCGTGCATGAGGAAAACGTTTAAATTTAATAAACTGAAACTTACAGTCAAATTAACATTTGGATTGACATTACTGTTGATCAATAAAAGTTTAACAATTTCTGTATTCCCAGTCCAAGCTCCAAGATGCAAGGGAGAGGAACCCTTATGGTCAGTTACGTTCGGTGACGCGTCGTGACTTAACAGCAAAGTCACTATATCTCTACAATTTTTATATTATAATTAGTTTTCAGTTCACTTTAATAATTGGCAATCAATAGTTATACGACGTGTACCTATGTCCATTCAACGCTGAATGATGAAGTGGTGTGTAGCCACTGGTATCTTGAACATTTGCACCAGGGCCCCTTCGCAAACTAAAACGTTCACAAAAAATTTAAAAATATCAACAATCAGTTAAAGAATATACTTAACCTAAAGCATTTTTACGATAATAATAATGAAAGTGTAACCCACCCCCTCCGCTATCACGGGATTCTTCTGGTTTATAATATAAATAGAGCCATTAAAATTCTCCAGAATACAAGTGGGGTATTTCTGGAGCTACATGTGCTCTGAGTTATATTGCTTAATAATTATGTAGCATGACATGTGTCACGTGTAAAATAAAAACAAAATTCTGTACTTAGGAAAAAATACAAAAACCGACGTTGTTTCTCCTTTAAATTGCTGTAAATAACTATGTCCTTCAAAAACCATAATTTCCTCGTTAGAAATTAAGATTATTTGTAATATGAATCACTCTCTACGATTAATGATAAGAAAAACTTAAGTCGGTAGAAATTTTTTCTAAAAGGGTTTCTTTATAAATTGCATAAATTAAAGAATACAGGGCAAGCCTCCCTTAAATGACACAAACTCGTATGTCAAATATTATTCGCATTATCAAATTTTTAATAATATAGTATACCAAAAAAAGAGTATTACAATTTTTCTCATAATAATAAATAATCGTTTGCGGTAAAAAATAAAATAATGTAGAATTAAAAAATTGTTTTCAGCCAATTACAAACCCTCACCTTGCCCTCACGTTCTGAATTTTCAACTAATTTCATTTGTATCTTAAGGCTAATTTTATCCTAAGAAACGACTTGGAAATAAAATAACGTAAATTATTAATATTAAAACGGGCGTGTTACATGTATAAATTACTAAAAACCAAATTTTCTTAATGTTTTGAGGGTTAATACCTTGCGAGTGGTCCAGATCTCTTTGCTCTTTGGCTTAAGATTTTTTCAACAACACATACATTTCCATTCCTTGCTGCGTCAAGTAGTTCTTGGTCTTTTCCCATTATCAAGTAATTTTAATAACCGGGTTCCTTTATAACGTTGACAAAAAAATTCTTCTAAAAGTATAGTCGATCATTTTAGAATTAACACAAAATCTAAGAAGCAAAAACCGAAGGAATTCTACGTCCATTTTTCTCGTTGCTGTTACTAATCAATCGATGACAGCAGCAGATCGTCTGCTATGAAATTAAACAGCTCTTCAACGAAATGGACGGACAAGGACTCAATAATTTAATAATAAACATTTTATAATAAATTATAGCAAATACTACGCGAATTACCAAGTTAAAAATTTCGATAAAAAACAAAAATATTTAAAATGTAACTATTTGACGTAAATATAAAATTACATTTTATTTATTTAATTAGTTTTCTTGTATAGGCTAGAGAATAATCATTGAACTTCCGAAAACAAATGAATTCATAATTTATTTAAAAATTGAAAATGTGTGCTTAATTTAAATCAATTCCATAATTATTATTACACTTAATAGTTCTTGTAACCACGATACAATTTGTTTTCTGTAGCAAGCCAAACCGTCAAGCAAATATTTCAAAAATTATTGTATAAACATAAAATGTTCGAACACTTTCGTTAAATAAATTTATGATAACATGGCCATCTAATTTCAAAAAAAGTAACATCATATTTAATTAAGAAAGATTTCCGCCAAAGTTAAAACTCGTAGGAATAGTTTGGCATTGAAAAACGTATCCACCGCTCTGTTCAATTCTTTTGGATTCTATGTAAGCAAATAAAATAAAAACAAATTTTGAATTAAAAATTGCTAACTAAATCGATCACTAATGCTAACCAGAAATACATTATATTATCAAAATTACCACCTTCAACATTCAAAATAATTAATAATTTCAAATACGCTTTTTACCTGCTGCCGCTTTACGCTGATCAGCCAATACACAAATATCGTTTAATGATTTTTGCTGATCAGAAGTTAAACGATTTGTCAGTTGATTATACCACGCTATATCAGTTAATTGAATATCTAAAATTTACAAAAACAAAAATTCATTATATCGTTTAAAAATCCATTTAATTTTAAACATACTTTGTAAAACTTCCTTAAATACAATATACTCGTCAATTAGGCAATCATCTCTGTCCAAAACTGTAGTATAGGTTTCCAAAGCCGTTTCAGCAGCCTCGTCGTCCTCATCATCGTCATAATCATCATCATCGTCTTCACTATCACTCTAAAATAGTTTTCAAAATTGTTTATATAGTAGGATTTCGACAGCAGTGTGAAAATTAATAAAACGTCACAAAACAATATTAAATAATCCAATCTACACACGACTATCATAACATAAAATTCACTTTTGTTCAAGTTTGATTGAGCTATTCTAATCACCTGAATCGTTGCCTGAATAGGAAATGGACAGTTGGCAGACAATACCTTCTCTTGCATCCTTTCCAGAAATTCTGGATCATCTCCTATGTCTTCATCATCAGATATTATAGAATCTGCAAAAATAATTTTTTTTACAAATTTAGAATTACGCAAACTAATGCCTTGAATTCAATTATTAACCTCCATCTCCATCCTCATCTTCATCAGATGAATCTTCTCCTTCAGCTTTAGCCTTATCTAAATAATAAAAGAAGATAAAGAAAGTGCACATTCAGATAAAACTTTTAAAAAATACATACTTGCGTAAGCTCTTTTAAGACCGTTAAAAAGTAAAATCAAAGAAGGTAAAAGCAATCCAGCACTTTCAGCAACTACTTGCGGTTTGTCTTGTCCAAGACTTAGAAGTGTACATAACCCCAATACGCACATTTTCCTATCGTGTAACCTGCCATAATTCAGTTTATTATAAAACTTTTTTGTATTTTTTCAAACTTTTCCAAATAGTCAAACTGTACCCTAAAAAGCAATCGGTATCATGAATCCATTGCTCAATGAACGAAGTCGTAACAGTTTTATTGGAAACTGGCATTTGCAAAGTTTCTAATGTTCTTAACAACAAATGGGGGTTATATTGTAACGCAGCAATTATTACTTGCATACACATAGTTCTCAGTTCTGATGTTTTGATTTCTTTCGTTAATCTTTCAAGCACTAACGTTACAAAACTTGGTATGCACTAAAAAAAGTTCATTATTTAAAAATTATTTAATAGAATTAAAACGGTGAAGGTTTACTTGATCAATTTGTCCTTTACACTGTAACAAAATAACTTCTAACAATTTGGCGGCATAACATTCAGGATCTTCCCCAGTATCACTCGTTAAAACCTTGAAAATCGATCACAGAAATCAAGCACTGTATCATAATTTTTCGCGAATCAAATTTCATACCGCTTTACACATGTTAAACATTGCTAGTAAATAATTTTCATTGCTAACGAAAACTTGGGTGTCAACTGTAACAAAGTTATGCAAAGCCGGCATCATATCTGCATTAAAAAAAGCAATAATCAGTTCATTCTAATTACAAAAACAAATTTGAATCAACCTGTAAAGTAATCTATTCCATCTTTTTGCAGCATTGCATACATCATTTCAAATACTTTCCACATATCGCTTGAAATTCTATTTGTAGTTAAACTATAAACCAGAGTTAAAGCTTCTTCATAAAATTCTAGTTTAAAAAAACATAAATGAAATAATTATCTAAGCACTTTCAATCTTCAAATTTACTCACCCATCACGCATTGAGTAAATATTAAGCCTATCACATTTAAAACCACCTTTTCTAATTCCATTAGAATCTATTTTCAAGATGTAAAAATAATTTAAACTATATCACACTATTTACGATTAATTTTATTAAAATATTAACCGCTGGATTGTCTTCCATAACGTCTAAAATCATTTCAATGGTATTGAGAAGGCCCATTGCCGTAACTACTTTTTCATCCGACGTTTCTTCCCCATCCAAAAGTTGACAGAAAGTTGAAGTTAAATGCCTAGTCATATCTACTGCAATTGGCATCACTTGATCAGCATAAGTGCACACCAAACGCTGCATTACGTTCGTTAAATCATCATTCTCGGTATCTCGAATCATATTTAAAAGTTCTGTACAAACCCATTATTAATTAAAAACACACAATAAACTAAATCCATTAAAAACAATAACTTACCAAGAATAATTGCTCGAACATGGGGCTCTATCATTTGTTGGGCTTTGTCTTGGTGAGTAATCAAAAGTTGCAAAGCGATTGCCGCTTCCACTTTAACCGGAAGATCTTTATCGTGAAGAAGGCAGGATTGAGTAAACTCGACAGCTTGTTGAAGACTCTGATCATTTTTAAACTTGATTTCAGAAAAATGATGTAAAACCCAGCACGCACGTGCCCTCATGTATCCGAAACTGTTTTGAAACTCCGGAAATACCCGAGCAACTAACATGGGTTCCATTTGGTCTTTATACAATTTTCGCTTGAGCAACACATCAGCTACGGTTCCCACCATGTGCAGAGCACCGTCTTTCTGTCTAGGCGAAGCATGTGGATTATTAAATATTGCCAATACAAACGCCATTGATTCGTTCAGAAGATCTTTCCTTTTTTTGGCAATAGTATGAAACAATGTTTGAGCTGCCATTACAGGAGACACAAAATCTTCGAAAATATCTGAAATTACAGCGCGCATTTTAAACTTTCAGCAATAATAAATTGCATTAATTTTCCATTTTTACCAAATTTCATTCGAATGTATTCTTGAGGATCTGAATGCCATAATTCGTCATCTTGATCGGTATAACACATAAGGGGAAATAAAACTTCTTGAATAATAGCCTAAGAAATTATTAAATTATATTCAATTATTATCACTGCAAACATTTTTAAAACTTAAACTCACAAGAATGTGTGCTTTTAAAATTTTCCAAGAAAACAGATGATTTACACTAGAAAAATAATTAAAAATGTCAAAATTCATAATTTTAAAAATATGCATAATAAAAAACTAACGCGGTATTTAAATAATTCAGAGTTAACTGCAAAACTCTAGGTGACACGTATAACTGTCTTCGGTGTTCATCAAGAACTTTAAATAAAACTTCTAAAACCGCAGCTACAAATGCGAAAAAAGTGAAATTCTAGTAATCACTCTAATTACAATATATTTTACCAGAAAACTGTTTCAAATAGTAGTCGGCAAATTGCTTGTATTCCTTTTGAACGTCTCCGGGACTTCCGTACCTTTAAAAATCTTAATTACTCAAAATTACAATGACAACTGAGACCATTATATTATACCGTTCAAAGATTCGGGTAAATAAATGCAAAGCCCACTTTTTACATTTCCACCAAATTAAATCACCTCTTTCCTCTTGATCAACTTGATTAGTATGCTAAAAACAAATAATAATTACATTATTCATCCGAAATAATATTTAAAGTTAAATAAGCACCTCAGGTACTGGTCTATTAACAACAACAAGTAACAATTCCATCCATTGAGAAAACATCTCTTTTGAAATAAGATCCAAAGGTAAAAAATACTAAAAGTTTCAAAACAAATATATATTTATATTGTATAAAGAAATATATTTTTAAATTAACACAAAACCTACTTGAACTAATGCAAAAAATATCTTAAGAATTAATTTTTGAAGCGTAACAGAATATTCTCCTTCATCAGGAATAAGAAAGGTACAACGTTGATAAATCATTGGAAGTAACAAATTCATTGCTTCGGTTAATGGACCTCGTTCTTCTGGTTTTTTATATCTTTGAAATCAAATCACTTTTAGGATTGAGATTGAATTGGACAAGTTCAAAAAACATACTCATAATTTTTAACTAATTGATATAAAGCCATAAGAGCTCCAATCCACACGCTCGTATCAGGATTTTGTAAAAATATGCTGATTTTATCCACAACTGTCGACCATCGTCCAGGAAAATCATACTTTACAATATGAGAGATGCAGATGGCAAGTTGCACTCTGTTAGGACAATAACACTGCTTAGTTTCTTACATATAATTTTCACCAAGACTAATATTCGCTATTGTTTATACCAACCTGACTAAATCAGGAGCGTGAACGATAGCATCCACAACAGAATCACGAATCATTGCCCGGTCTTGCTCATGAATGCTAAACGGAATCGGATGACCAGGTTCTACTTCCGCTTCTTGCCAGTTGTGAGTTATTAAATTCTTTAAATAAATAACACCTAAAAATATAAGAAATTAATGGCAATTTCTATATGATGTCCACATTTATAATGAGCAAAATACCGGCTTGTTTTATAGGCATTTCAACATCGTTCATCATGACCACTTGCAACAATGATGGTGCAAACCCAATAATTTTGTGGACCTAAAATTCAGAACAAAATTTGGTCATTTTACTCTGGATAAACCCAACTACGTTTTGACATTTAAAAATAATACCGGTACTGTAAATAAATTTATTTTTGTAATCTATAAAATAATTTTTATTATCAATTGCTATATATCAATTAATAATAATTATGTTTATCAAAAAAAAAAAAAATTTAATCCATATTGTAAAAATCGCCTTCATGATTGTGTACATGTACAAGTCAATTTAGTTCCAAACATGTGAGGACTGAGCACGTTGTCGTAGCCGCCATCGTTAGGCTTTCCATATTCCCATTAAAAAAATCATCAATTCTAGAAAGGTATTTAATAAGAAATACCTCATTTAATTGCTCCTCCGCTTGCTGTCTTTGTTGAGGATTGATAGTAGCGCGAAGAATTTCAATTAATCGCCGAGAATCCATTTTCTAACCTCGTGTATGCCAAGCTTCATAGATTGTTGATGAAATACTGAAAACAAGGAATGGCCAATGGCGCCACACACATGTACTTCTGCTTCTTCAATATTACAACAGCGCCATTTTGCACGACGCGGCTTTAAAAGTAATGAAGCGCCTAATCGCGAGATTTAAATATAATACACTGTAATAAAATACTACCGTAGTTAATTTGAACGCAATTAAAATATTAATACATTTGGCGATTTATAAATAATTAAATTACTTAAAACGTGAATTTATTCTTTTAACATTTTCTATTTTAAATTTAAAGTACAGTATTATAAAAAAAATCGATGCTTATCAAAATTATAATTTTTAATTCACTGTGATTCTAGTTTTTTGATAGTCGTTATGTGAAACTGGTACTGTTGTATTTAATTTTTCCAGCTGAAAGTTTTCAATTTTGGTATTTAAAATATTTAGCAGTATAATAATATCACCCATGGGAATGTTCCTCTCAATCCCTTGATCCAATCTTCACCTTTAAAATTAAATTTGCAAAGTTGTATTTACACGTATAAAAATAAAATAATCAAACAAAAAAGTTTAAATTAAGTTTTATTTATTGCGTTGATCAATATCAAAAGCGCTGTGTATCTGCTATATACAAATATATAATTTCATTGTGCTATATAAACCACATTTTTAGATTCTTCAATACTAATTTTTAATAAATAAAAAACAAAAACAAAAAAAAAATGCGCTATAAAAACTCTTATACAACATTTTTGCACGTTAAATAATCATGTAAACGTAGAACACAATTGTTTTATCAAATACTGTACATGCTTTCAAATTTACTAATTTTTGCAAAAAAAAAATACTTTAAATTGTAAAAGACATAATTTATGAATACAGACAATAATACATGATATTATTTTACAAGATTCAACTCAAGAAAAGTAAATGTAATATTTTTAGCAAATATATAAATTTTTTTACAAATTTTATTAGAAGAAAAAATAAACTTTCATAATTGATGATAATGGTGATAATGATGATGATAGTGTTGATGAACATGGTGATGTTCGTGACGTTCAATCGCGGGGACGGTACCGTTCTTTTTTTGCTCCGCCGTTTCTGGATTTGCTTCTGGATTCGGGTGGTGCCCACTTCCATTAGTTTGTTGAGGAGCAGCACCCGATCCTCTTAAGCCTGAGTGTTCTTTTTCAATCCATGATGCTACTTGTTCCATGGCTCTCTGATGATCCTCTTCTCGGTGCCTATGTTTGTGATGATGATGATAGGATAAATAACCAAAATCTGAATCTAATTTAAATTTACAAGGAGTGAGAGTCATTAAATTACACGCAATTTTCCCACCGTACTGTGGATCGAACGACTTGGAACGTGCGTGATAATGTAATCCTGAATTCTTTTTTTGACTTAACAAGTTCCCGAACCAATCAATTCTATCATGCGTGGTTCGCACATCTTTTAACAGTATGTCTTCAACCCGTAAAGGATTTAGTTTTTCCTCCACCGCTTGCTGATACGATTCGTTCACTTCGTGCGAATGAGATCGGTTGTGGTTGTGATGGTAATGACGGGACTTTTGACACTGAAAATTATTCTGCCCTTTTGAACATCCGTTGTTTGTATTAATTATTTGATAAGGGCACAATCGACCATGGTCTTGACAACTGTCCACCACGCACTCGCACCTATTGTAATCGCTTTTTATCCGTCGAACGTGATGCTGCCGTGGAGTTCCTTCTAAATTACCGGACCTCTTTCTGCAAAAATTAAGAAAATTTATATTAGTTAAATTCGGGTCATTCGAATGCAATTTAAAATCTCAAGTTGCGTAATGCTATTATTTTGCCCTAAATAAACACATGACTAATAATAATTTATTAACTTGAACTGGCAGTAAAGAAGGAGTCAATTTAGGCTCGAAATTGACAAATACATGTACTTTGATTTAGGTTTTCCAGTCCTGTTCATTTTTCTAATTTATTTTTATTTTAAAATTTCATCAAGCAATAAATCAATAATAATAAATCTAACTAAATAAATTTTTTTTGAACGAATCAAAACCTTTAATTGACATACAAAATCCGTTCAAATACATTTACACCCTTCCCTCTGCTATTCTTGCTCAATTATTTCAGCTAAATTATTATTTTCAATTTTGTAGATATATAATGTTTAAAATATTTTGATCTTTAATATTGTTCTATTTTTTTCTGCAAAAACCTCAATTTTAGTCGAAGTTGCAACCTGAATTCATAACTACAGTAATTAATTTAAATAAATCATAAAAGTTAATTGTTAAAATCTGATTTTTGAAACGTAATATAATCACCTTTGTGTGTGGCCCGGACATTGGTCGCAATTCTTCTTCTCCAAGTTTGACTGAATAATTTCCAACAGCTGTTGTTCTTTGGAGAACGAGACTCTGGTCCTCCTTTTGTTGCACGGTGAAACGGAACGGTATCCCTGAGATGAACGTTGTGTTTTGGACTTGTGAGCTGAAGGTCTTACGAATGACGACGTCATATCCCTTCGTTTACTTCTGTGCGGCGGCGTTTTCCGCAAACAGTTCGATAATAAATAATGTCTGTGAGGCGTTATTTTCGGATCTTCCTCATCTGTTTCTCCTTCCTCTTCCAAATCCTCGTTTTCCTGATCTACCACAACCACAGGTGGCGTTTCCTTTTCGTTCTCCATGTTATTTTCTGTTTCAGCCTCCTTATTCTTACAGCTTTGACATTCTCCATTGGTTGACGACTTTTTCTTCTCGTTGCTCCCTACTTTCTTTCCCGGCGACATGGTGAGTCGCACTCGTATCGTTCTACTACCTGAAGGAGGAAGTTTTAACGATGAGCCAAGAGCTTCGTACATGCTCCGAACCAAACCGGTAATATCCTATTAAATAAATGAGCATAAGTTAATAATTATTACAAATTTAAAAAAAGCAAAGTAAGTTACATCTTTAGTTATCTGTCCGTCTCCATCCAAATCGTAAAGTGTGAAAACAAACTCCCTTTTTTGCTTCCCACTAAAATCGGCTTCGACAGAAACGTCACATTCAAAACCCTAAAAAAAAATCGATAAATAAATTAATTCGGAAAAGTATCGGTGGGTTATAGCAATGAATACTGATAACGTTGGCAAATAACTTAATTTAGTATGAATAGTAGAATGTCATAGGCTAAACATCTCGTAATCGGTACATGCTTAAAATTTTATGACCATTTGTTAAGCAATTTATTACTTTATGAAATAACAAACAAGAACCGTCATCGATTGAGATATCGCGAAAACTCAAAAACTCTATACTTTATTGTAAATTCAACAAATTATAGTACTAAACAAAAAATAAAAGTGCTTACTGATTAACCAAATGTGAAGATTCAATTACAACTTTAACAATTACAACAATAATTATTATTGTTAAATACCGGTAGTAATTTCAAATATTTCATGCTTTATCCTATCATAAAAAAATTGAGATGTACTGTAGTCGACGAATGTATCTCGACTTACCGGTATAAAAATCTACCGGTAATTTTTGTTACCGGTACTTAAAAGAAAAAAAACTTTTATGACTGATTTTGATGAAGGGTAATGAAGAAAATAAATGTTTAAGAAAATTAAATAGCCCAACCTGTCGAAATTTACAGTAATTCTTATCTATACCATTAAAAACATAAAATTTTCATTTTTAAAAAAGAACAACTCTAGATAATTATGAAGTATATAATATACAGTAATAAAGTAAAAATGTTTGTAAAATTTACTAACCTAAATGTTAATAAAAATAAAATTATTTACCGTAAATAATTTAGTTTCATTCAATAACAATATGCCACGCCAATTTAAATGTATAAAAAATATGTTAAAATTAATTTTATAAGGTAAATAAAGACAAGATAATGCAAAAATATGTCATTAACCAATATTTCTTTTTTGGAGTTTCAACCGAAAATCTGAGAAATCAAATTCTCAAGTAACCGATCAGCTCAATGTGTAACTATTACAGATTACCGTAATCTTAGTTCATTCCGCTCGTCTAAATTTATTTATTATCCAATATATCAAGTGAAAAGTAAGAGAAAAAATATTTAAAAGCGTTACGGCATCCCTGCATTATAAATAACACGGCGTCTGAGTAAATAATAGTAAGTCCTTTGTGCATGAAAGTCGGCCGAAAAATGAAAGAAAGAAAATCAATAGTATCTATCTATTCGACCGATTAGATATTTTGACAAATAATAAATAATCAAAAAAATGCACTTATGAAAGTGACGGATTGTTTGAAGTTGTGCGCGTCATGTATAATAATAATAACATAAAAAAAAGTTGATCGAGTCTGAAGTGGAGCAACAAACACGACGTATTTTTAGATGAGGTACAGGAGTCAACAACAAGCGAAAACAACCAAACCAATCTTTCTAAACATCAAGAGTACCAATTTCGATTACTACAGAAGAATCGACACGAACTCATCGAGATAAAAAAATATTACTGCAGAAATCCAATTATCCGAATTGTCAATTACTCGATTCACCTTTTTTTTCTCATTTGTCATCAATTCCAGATTTCGATTTTTGAATTTATACTTTCGAAACTCGACTTTTGGGGGCTGAATTTTTTAGCAAAGAATTTTAAGATTAGATGTTGAGAGAAGCTCGGAACTTAGAATTTCTGCCTTATTCAAATTTGCTCAATTTTCGTATAAATTTAACTCCTTTTATCTCGGTTTATCCAATTTATTCCGGATAATTAAAATTCAACAATCCAAAAATTACTCTTAATAATAATAAATTTTAGCGGCCTTTTTTTGCATTGCCATTTATATTTTTAAATTACATGTACAAAGTTTAATTAAAATTAATTGTACCAACCTGAATTCCGCTGTTGCTTTTCATCTTGCTACTATTGTTTTTCGGCGTTTTGTCTTGATTGAAACAGGTGGAATTGGCGCAGCCGGTCGGTGCCTCCCATTTCTTGTTGCTCTCTTTTAAATGCGATTCGATGCCGCCGACATCTCCTCCTCCGGTTACATTTCCACCTCCAGTCTCAGGAGGCAAAACCACTACGTAATTAATTTACACATTAATTGCGCTCACACTAATATCTTTACAATCCTTTAAGATAATAACAAACCTTTTAGAGGATATTTATCGTCGGCAAATCCCACTCGCTCCACGCCGACACTCGAGCAGCTGTTTACACTCAACGTGATTTCCTACATCCAACAAACACAAACAAAACATCCCATTAGTTTCACTCTTACAATTCCGATCATTAATATAATAAATACAGTATAATAATAATACAGTATATGAAGGGGAAAAAACAATTGAAGTGAAAAATAATGTAATACATGCACTGTATAAAGATTATTTTTTAATTTTAAAAAAATAACTAAACATAACCAATCCTATTTAAGTTACAGTATATTTTAACTACCGGTACGTTAAAATTACTTGATAGAATTAATACTCCTACAAAGACTCCATGTAAAAACAAAAATTATAATACAGTACTACGAAATATGCATTATTAAATTCTGCGGAGTAAATAATTATGATTGATAAACTAAATTTGACAAACAATAATTTTATTTTATTGCTGTCTACAGTCAATAAAAAATAGTATTGTGTTAATTATTGAAATAATGTGTAATAAAAAAATCAAAAATGATTCTGTTAATACCGGTATTATAAAAATCTTTTTTTTTTTAAAATTTCGTTTTCACGTAATTACGGCAACCTACTACGTTATTAGTTGCCTATCCAAAATAAAAGTTTTGTGAAAGCTGAAATAAAGTTCTACTGTAATAACTTATCTGTATCATTCATTCTCCTTGAATTTGCTTATGAAAAAATGCTATTTTATAAATAAATTAAATAAGAGCGATATTAAAACAAGAATAATAGCTAATGAGAACTTTTGAGTGTACATTCAATAACCCTTCAATTATTATTTTTTTTTAAAAAATGTCTTAATTTTATTTTAAGAACCTACACACGAATTATGTAAAACTTTTTTTTTTTTTTAAGTGAAATGTCACAGAAGACGGTAAAAAAAAGTATATCTCTATCATGAAAATCAATTTTAATTAAGATAAAATTTTGTAGCGGAGTGAGTGTACCTCCAACAAAATGTGGACATTTCCGCGGGAGGCAGGAAGAAAAGAATAAAATTAAATCGAACCAGTTCCTTAAACGCATCCAAACTCTATAATTAGCGTAAAATTTTGTTCACGCACACGCAAATGAATAAACGAATATACCGATAAAAAATAATAATCTGAAAATTTAAACATCAATTGAAAACAATTTCAGAAAAGTCAAAAAAAAAAAAAAATTATCGTCTAATTTTCGCGGTGATGCGCCTACCAACCTTTTAACTTAACCAAAATAACCAGTAACCGCAAAAATAGCCAAAAGAAAAAAAATATTATATTTCTTGAAGATTCACGTATACGGTACACTTATCATTAATAATAGGTTCTCTCTCCCCAATATTAAAGATGAAAAAAGTGCATATTTTGGCCTATTAAAAAAAAAGCTTTAATTTGTGTCCGCCTCACGTCATCCAATCTGACCGACCGAGCGTTCACACACGTCACGCTGACCGGTGTTTAAAAGCCTTCCCAACCCAAATGGTCATAACTCAACATTTTCCACACTCGGCGTTCTTCAAGCGTTCGGATACGCCCTAATTAGAAAGTAGAAGCCGTCGTTTGATGTTCGCCGACACACTCACCTCACCACCCTGCTATTATACCCGCACTTCTTATATAATCATCTCCATTACAATCCCATCCACCATCAACAGCAGTCTGCCTCTGACGTCACCCCTGCGCTAGCGTGTACATGTACTACGATCCACCCTAATTCACACCTGCGAACACGCTTCACCTCTTTGCCACCCTCCGCAATTCCCCAGAAAAACTCGCGGATTAAAACAAGAAAATCTCATAACCGCCACTGAAAATTATACGTGGCAATGGCAAAAATAATACGTTTTTCATTACTTTAAAAAAGAATTTTTTTTTTTTACAAAAATGTTCGCAACTACTATTAATTGAAGATTCCAACGTATTCACCATTTCTAAGTTATTATTTTTTTTAGTTTCAACATCGAATAAAATGATAGTGGTTGTTCTCACGTGCGGTGGGTCCAGCCACTTTTCTCCCATTTAACTCCCATTTTTCTTTATTAATTTTTTTCAAGTTTCTTTTTTTTTTTTTACATTCTAAAATTGCACAAGTGCGAATAAAGTTGATCACTAATTATATGTTCCTAGTTGAAAACACATGTTAAATAGCTAATTTTGTTAAATGCAGAACATTTATCGTTATTTTTAGAGAAGAATACAGAAATAAATTTATCACATACTGTAAATGCAAGGTCAGAAAAGCGAATCTTTACTGTATACACTGGAACCGAACTAAATAGAACCGGGCTTTGTTTCTGATTAGTAAAAAATTCGGATTAACGAGGTTTATGTCTAAAAATGATTTATTTTGTGAGATTTAGATAAAAGAAATTTTTTGTGTTCTTTTTTTTTCACATTTTTTTGGATTTTCGGGTTTTTTCTTTAATGGGGCTGATCGGATTATCGAGTTGCTTGGATTAGAGGGGTTCGGATTATCGAGGTTCCAGTGTATTAATAGATACCTGTACATGTATTTAAAATTCCTGATCTCAAAAATATTTTCATTCATAAATCATAATGCAACATTCACCGAACTTTGAAAATTTCGCTAATTATTGATTATTTCATTATCCTACAATGAACAAAAATCAGCATTCAGATACATGTACAGTACTTTAAATTTCAAAATAATTTATGTAGAATTGTACCTATATGTTTTAAAGTTAACTGTATTAATTAACTTAACATTTGTCTCTTCCGGTTTAAGTTATTTTATAAAAAAAAAATTTATGTAGTTTGGAATAAATCGCTACTTCTTATACAGTATAAGTTAACATTACATGAAAAAAAGTTTTTACTAGAAAATAGAAACGAAAACATTATTTTTAACAAAATAACTTTAAAATTTTCATCATTTCAATCCCATATCGTTCGTTGATAACAATTTTATTCCTGGTTCCCCCATCGCAGTTCGAGTTCAGACAGCGCCATAATGACGTCGGTCTAAGCTCGGAGTTGCATCGATGAAGAAAGGGCAAAAAAAAAAAAAAGGGAATACTGTAGAGGGAAAAAATATAGAACGCCAAAATTTGATCCCGCAGCAAAAGAAAAATGGCATGAACATCAGTAAACCTGATGGGCCAGAAGAAAATAATGGCCTTCACTGGGCAAAAGAAGCGAGAGAGAGAGAGAGAGAGAGAAAAAAAAAGAAAAAGAAACACAGTGCGAGGTGGATAAGAAAACAGGGAATGGGTGGTGAGGTGGTTAGTCAGGTGTACTAACATAAAAAGTCGGTTGCGTCGGCGAAACGGCTTTGATGTCGAGCCGACAAAGGAGAGGAAAGCCACCCCCTTCCTCGGGTAGTTGAAAGGGAGGAATGGATAGGGGAGAGCAGGGGAGGGAGGAATGAATGTATATTTCTGGAGGTGGAATGAACGAGAAGGAAAATTGTAATCTCTCGCTCGACGATGAGGGAGATGAAAAGAGCAGGTGTGACGAAACGAGATGAAACGAATGAGAGGTTGAGAGTAAATGGGTGGAAAGTAGTAGTCGGGATGAAAATGTGGAAACCTTGGCTTTTCGTGGTTCGACCAAAAAGGTAGGCGAAAACAGCAAAGAGCACCCCCCTCGAGGGGTATTATTTTTTCCAAACACCCCGTAACAAAACTAATTAATGCCCAACCCGATTCCTATTCCCAACTAACTTCTTTCACCGGCCCCAAAGGCCTACTACTACCTATCTCCGACGCTTATACTTCATCCGCTACGGTCATTTATCTCTTCCCGTTCCGTCCAAAACGTCCACTCACCATGCCTCGTAATTCATCATCCCAAGTTTACACATTCGATTACAATTATCGGCGCTCGCCCTCGCTTACAATTCAGAAGAGAAAAAGAAAAAGTGGAGCTGTCAAGTTGACGCACCCGGTACTATGTACACATTATACAGAGTGTGGTGTTTTAACAAGTGACCTACCCCGCACTCGAAAAATCGAATCCAAACCGACAAAAAAGGGCTTTAGGCCAGTGGGTGACCGCCAAAATTCGAGCTTCAATCATCTCCGACCGGTTAAGTTTACCTGAACCGAGACTGAAAAATGAATGACGAAATTGTTATTAGTCATAATATCTGAATTGAGTTTCCCTTTTTACACTACCTACTGTCGATAGAGTTTTGAAATAGTTGGAATTTTTGACCTTTTCTATTGGGACCACACATTATTGACAATTGCCTTTCCTGAATTGCAAATCTCGTGCCACCTACGAAGTACTGTAACTTAATTTGGTGATAGCAATTGCTTAGTCGATATTAAACAAATTAGATTGTATTTATCATCAACAGTTGATTTAAGTCTCTAAAACCAAGGTTGACCACGTTATGAAATTAAGCTTTCTGTCGCATTTTTTACTAATAAATTCAATTTTAAAAAGCTCCTTAGACAATGCTTATTTGGAATTTAGTACCTTTTGTGTTTAGATTTTTTTTGCTTGTACAGTAGTTTTTTTTTTTTTTTTTTGGACTGTAGTGGATATTAAAATTTTCATAGTTTCACAAAAATTAATTATTTTTTGTAGAGATGAGTGTTGTTTAGTATTCATTGACTGTTATTATTATATTATGGTTTTTTGTCTATAGAGTTTACAGAAGAAAAAAAATCTACGAAATTCACATCATCAAAAAATAAATTGCTTGTACTAAACTATTGTTATCTACAGTATTTTTCAACGTAAAATAGATAATTAATTTCTCTAAAAAAACAACAAAACAAAATAATAAAAAACAGCGATTCGTTCAGGAATTCCTGATTTGTATGCTTCTTCCCAACGCCCATGTTATGTGGTAATTACAGTCCTGTATGTAAATCCCACTCATCCTTGTTTTCAATTTGTGTAATGTTGTCGAGGACTCAGATTTCAATCTCACTTGTTAAACATTTGCTTGTCTTGTCGCTACTTTCCACAACCGCCGACTATTTTCACAATATTCCGTGTAGAAGAAACGTTAAAATATATATATAATTTTTTTTCTACAAAAAAAAATCTTGCTTTTAGAAATGTATAGTATTTCTGGAATTAGTTTACCGTGACACCAGGCCGAGTCGGTCGATAAGTGTGTGCGGTTGTATGGGCAACGTACATGTAAGAAACGCGGAGAGTTCTTTTTTCTTCACATTTTTTCTCCATCCCCCACCCCCTCGCATTTCCTACTGTCCACACACACACACACATTCGTGCATCTCATCCAACACGCATGCTCATTACATTACGCGGAGAAAAGAAAAATCTAAAAATCGTAAGAAAAAAAAAATCGTTGACCTCACATGAAGCCTTTGAAAAACCGCGTTTATCACAAACCCACGTTACATCTTCCAACTTCTTTATCTTTATTAGTATTTTTATTCAAAAAAAAAAAAAAACAAC
>JAQGAY010000829.1:0-19730 GCA_034698085.1 Polydesmus angustus | reverse complement strand
AAAAAAAAAAAATAAAATGCAAAGTAATTATTGTTTGAGGGGGCCGATACCTGCAAAACGAGTTACCTTGAAGTTTATTGGAGATATGAGTAAGCTATCAAAAACTTGCGTGACGTCACGATTTACGTGAAATTGTTTACTCACCAACTTACTAATGGATTCACTGCTAACTTATTTATATGATTAGTAACGACAGTTTACTTTACTTCTAAATAAGCAGCGCGGGCTTCGAAACTACTCTCTCGTCATTTATAATTATTTACTTCAAAGAAAGATTCGTAAAATATTTTAAAAATATATAACTATGTCGGTTCAAAAAGTTGTGTTTGTTATCTTTCTTTTAACTGTTATCAATGAAAACTTTGGGCAACAGACGTGCCCAAAAGATAGATCCTCAACAACTAGTTTTGCTTCAAAAACTGCTTATATCAATGCTAATACACCTAGCATATCTGCGCCTAAACATGATTCAGGTAATTTAATATTTTATTAATTGTTATAATTCTTTAACTACTGGTAATTTAGATAAACTATAGTTTGATTTTAATTAACGCTGAGTTTATAAAGTTATTGGGATGTTATTAAACTTTTCTTGATTTAATAATAAAATTGTCTGTAGACTTTAATACTTAATACTGTATTAATTAATTTTATAGATTGTAAACCATTGCAAATTTATGGAATATTTCGACACGGAACTAGATATCCGAGCGTAACTGATATTGAAGCTATGATTAAAATACTTCCAAGTTTAAAAGATATGATTGTAAAAGCGGCAGCAGCTGGCAATGGTAAATAATGGCAAAATGTTAAATAAAAGAAAATAGTATTACAGTATTTTATTTTTTTTAAATTTTTTAGGAACTTTATGTCAGACCGACGTGATTTTAATTAGGAGTTGGAAAATGGATTTTAACGGTTCAATGTCTAACTTGCTTCATCCTGAAGGAACGAGAGAAGCCTCGGAAATTGGTATAGCATAATTAAAAATAAATAATTATTATAATGTATGTTAATAATAAAATTTCATGAAATAGCAAAGAGACTTAAAAATAGTTTTCCTAACTTATTCTCAAAACCCTACTCACGCGACGTCTACCAGTTTAAAACCACGGATACCAAAAGAACAGTTGACACTGCTAAGGGATTTGTCAGTGGATTATTTACCACAAGTGCTAGGCTACATCAATTATTATTCTAATAATTAAAAAAATTTTAATAATGTACCTTTACCTGTTTATGATTCAGCTAACGGGGTTAACATTGGCAATAAAGAAAATGAAGATCTTTTGAGATTTTATAAAACTTGCAAAAGATGGGAATCGGTAAGACGAAAGAGAAAAATAATTATTATTAAAATGTTAATGTTTTGTTTTTTGAACATTTACATAGGAAGTTGACGATAACGATACTGCGGTAGACGAGTATTTTAAATTTATTGACAGTCAGGAATTTCAACAAATTGGTGTTGAGGTTGCTAAGAGAATTGGTTTAGATGCACCTTTAAGTTTCAGTAAGAATCACAAAATAATGATTAAAAACAGACTTGAAATTTAAAACGAAATTTACTTCAGATAACGTCAGTATTCTGTGGGAAATGTGCCGATTCACAACCGCATGGCGATCGTACCCAAATAGAAGCCCTTGGTGCAATTTATTTACCGATTTAGAACTTGATATGTTGGAATATTCAGAAGATGTATTATATTATTGGAAAGAAGGTTACGGATATCCAATAAATTACCAGCAAACTTGTCCCATTTTAGTGGATCTCTTCAAGAGTTTCAAGTAAGAATTATGGCGTACTAATTAAATGTTTACAAAATTTAATATTAATAATTACTTTTAATAGCAATTTTAAGAGTCCATCTACAGTCCCTTCACAACCGGCTGGTCTTTTTCACTTCACCCATTCTGGGCTTCTACTTAAATTATATGCGCGATTGGGTTTATTTAACGACAGTAAACCATTATTGGCCGACGACTATAATCAAAATAAAGGTCGCAACTGGAAAACTAGCTTCATCGATCCTTTTGCCTCTAATATAGTTTTCGTCTTATTCAACTGTACTGATTATGGAACCTATCCCGAGGGTCAGTTGAGGTTAAAAACTTACGTGCAGGAACGTGAAGTGCTTTTAGCTAATTGCTCATCTATGTGCCCGCTTGATACCGTATTAGCAACATACGGTTCCCACGCCAGCCAATGCGATCTCGAGACCTTGTGCAAAACCAACAGCTCTGTCGTAAACTCTATCAGTGTCTATTTAATAGTGTTAGCCATTTCCTTATTTGCCTATCATGCCATAATGTAAATTCTGAAAATACTCATTTCGCACCGAATCTCATTTTTCTAAAATAATATTGTTGTCACAATAAAATATATTTTGTTAAATGTTGTAAATGAATAAAGAAAATGAACATTACTTAAGTAAACTATATCGATTAAGTCTCAAAATAGAACCATTCTTGACATTGATCATAAATTATTATTTAAGTAAAATTTAAATGTTACACAATAAATCACTGGAAAGTATATACGGTAAAATATAATAGGAAAGACTGTACCGGTATTAGTTTTAAATGTGCTATTTTGAAATACGAGAAGTTTAATATAGAAATCAATAAAGTACTGGTAAAATAAAATTCGAGATACGGTTTACTATTTCTCATTCATTTTGCTTATTTATAGCACAGTATAATATTCTGTAATATTTTTCTCAACAGCTCAAATTTGTTTCAATTGTTCTACCAGAATGGGATAAGCTTACAAAATAAAAGTGCTGCAAATTAAATTTTGAAAGAAAAAAATACTCTCTAACGAAAGAACACGGAAAATTAATGAAATTATTTTAATCACCTATAAAAATAAGATTATAAAAATAAAGTACATTAAACTTATTACCTCTTAGCGAAAAAAATAATCGGATCAAAATTTCTTCCATCAATTCCATCAGCAAAATCCAGAGATTCTCCTTTCTGAAATTCGGAATCGTATTATTAATTTGATCTACGTAATTAACGTGCCTCGTTAGATAGCCACAGTAGAAGAATTGTTTTGAATAATTCCCATTCCCCGTATCAAAAAGCCCTCCCCAGTAAAATGAAATTGCAGAGGGATTTTTAGATTAAGTGCTGTATAATTATACGGTATATACGTACACATATGACGTTCTACTGCTACAGCTACCAGCAAACTGGAAACAACAATACTGCCGCATTTTCACCTTTAGCTGGAACACGTGACTCGGCAATATATAAACTACAGACTTAATTTTTCTCACTTTTTGTCAAATTCTCACTCTCTCACGTACGATGAATCTCTCCCTATAAATTCTGCATAATCAACAGCAGCCTGCACAGCTTTGTACCTCTGGCCGACAGCCACCGGACTGCACTGCACACCGCCCAACAAACAGCACATCATCGCCACTGCTTTTACCCCAACATTTTTCACTACTGCTTACCCCACGGCTGCTTATCACAGCTCCTGTATTTGTAATAAAACAGAAAAATCGTTTCAGTACAATGCAATTATTAAGTTATCAACGACATTTATTCCAAAAATTATTAAACGCTTAAATGTTTTTTAAGAAATATCGTAACTACTGTATTTTCAAGTTCAAACAATAAATGTAAACAAAACAAAAATGCAAACCAACGTTGCTGATTTCCAATTTTTCGTCTATTTCGAACCAATATATTTCATGTACATGTACTGTATTGGTCGAAATCATAATTTTTTTTTACCATTAAAGTATTGTCGAACATCTTCATATAAAACTGTAACACGCTAATTAACATAAAAACAGTTAAATATGTGGAAGAAGGATTAAAAAAATATTTTTAGCAACGAATAAATGAAGAAGAAAAAATAATAAAGAATAAAATGAACGATAAAATAAACGCAACCTTATTTTTTCGGCTTCGTATAATATATGCTTCATTTTGTAGTCGTCTTGTCCCTCTCACTACCATCTAGGCGCCAGAAGACCACTTCTCAATTGGATTTCGAACGTGATCTCGATTCCTTGGCTTTGCTTCGTGAAGGTGACTTGCTACGACTTCGAGTTTTGGACTTGGAAGGAGATTTCGAGTTGGATCGGCTGTCGCTTCGATCACGATTGCGTCGATGAGAATGGCTGCGGGAACGACTTCGTGAACGGCTGCGGCGAGACCTCGAACGTGATCTTGATCTAGTTAAACAAATAAAAAAATAAAACATTTTATACTAAATAATATTGTATCAACTTTTTGCCACGACGACTTGAATATACAGTACCTCGATCTTCGTCTTGAAGACCGATTACTTCCGTATCTCCTGGAAGAGCTTCGTCTGTAGGGATCCGCCGGTCTACCGTAACGAGCCATTTGCACTCTCAGCTCTCGTCCGTCTAAAATGTAACCATCCATACCATCCATTGCGTCTTCGGCATCCCGTTTATCGTAAAAACGAATGAACGCAAAACCTCGACTTTCTTTGCTAAATCGGTCACGAGGAATATAAACATCTCCCACTTCGCCATACTTCTCGAATGCTCGACGCAATTCTTCCGGAGTCGTTCGAAATGTTAAATTATCTACTTTCAAAGATGTCATACCGTCAATGTTGGGTAAACCACGTCCGTGACTCATTTTTAAAAAAAATTGGGGTTTAATATAATTTCAAATTGTTTTCTAGCTATTTTATAAAACGCATCATTACACAAAGAAAAAAATGCGCATCGCCATCTCGAAAATGCTTTCTCCGTTTCACACGCCTAACACCAGATGGCGCTGTAGAGATTGCATATTTGAGTGAGAATTCTGATTGGTTGGCGCCATATTTATTTACCTTTAAAAAGTAAACAATTTTTTTTAAATCAGTTTTAGGTGCATTAATTTATAAAACAATATTATTATTATAATAATATGCCTTAACTTTTTCATCATTAAAAATGAAATTGTTTAATGCAAATATTATTAACAATAGAAAATGCGAAAAAAAAAAAAAAAAATGGCATATAAACTCCACACTTTTTAATTTCAATATAACATATGCACAACCTGTGATTTGATCTCTGAATAGTTTGTAATAATTTTTTATAAAAAAAAATTGTTACCAAATAACGCGCATCGTATACCCTGGCTCGGTTATATTCATTTGATCAGTTTAACTGACTTTGATTAATTTCGATTACATTTTGGTTTTACAATTTCCGTGAAATTTGTTTAACTATTAACAGAGGTAGCTGAACTAAACAATTATTATCATGAAAATTGCAATTAATTGCATTACAATCAAATAACCAAAGTCGGACCAGCAATAAAATAGTTTTTAAGAACGTACAATAAAAGAACATTGTAACATAAATTGCTTTTTTTTTTCTTTTCATAATTATCGACCTACCGATCCAGCAAACGATTAACTTAATATGTATGCAATAATGCATTAACATAAACACCACAATCTTTTTTTTTTGTAAATAAGTACACATGTCAATTTTTTTATAGGCACCAATTCTTAACAAGTCAATATGCAATATTTTAATTATTCCGATAATTCCAATTGCTAAATAAGATTCTTTCTTAATTATAATATCTTTCAACACCCTCATCATAAACATTGAATATAATGTTAAAAAGTTATTAACAACGTGCTATTGTTAATATTTGAAGAGAAAAAAAATTCAAAAGATAAATAATTCTTTGATATTATGCGCAGTCAAATGAATAATTGTTTTCTTTAAGAAAAAACAATTGTTTTTGCAAACAGTTACTTTTTCAAAATTCTTATTTTTTGACTAACTGAAACATTGCTAATTTTGCAGTTACGTGTATAAAATTGGCACATTTTCTGCTCTGAAATCCAGATTTAAATAATCGTAAATTTATTTATTCATAAAATGTAATAAATGTTTGATTCTTTTTTTCTGAAAAAATAACCTTATCACTTCCACATGATCCCTCGACCCATATAAATCACAGTAAGAACATAAAATTCAATGTAGATCGAGAATTTTAAATAGACAAACAGGAATTAAAAACTCTAACAAGCACTGCTAGCTAAACGTAGCATATTGGTTTTCTAAAACTAAATGATTTCTCTGATATTTATATGCTAAATATAAAATTTATATGAAATTTTTTTTTATCGTAATTATATTTCTGTATCACATTGGCAACCGTGTTTATGGAAATGCTTTTCAAAGCATTAATTAATTATAGAGATTCATTTGGCTGAGAAATGCGAATTTAAAAAGTTATAAATACAATTAAATTGCTGCGTTGAATTGTTTCTAACAAGACAATTTTAAAACCTTAAACCGATTCTAAATACAAGTCAGATTTTCGACAATTCAATCTGATTCATATTTTTTTATATAATATTGCAAAGGTGAACATTTGTAATAATTAGGAATAATAGCAACAAGATTTACACATTTTCTGGACGAGTGGGGATTTTTAAATGTACAATTTCATAAAATTAATATAATTTACCATTTATTTGCATATTACTTCATCTAACTTTGCATCAATCAAAACTGACATTGTTCGTCGAACAACTCGACCAACAACTCTTGATTAAACTATCCATCTAACCATAAAAACGAAGTATAATATTCATCAAAATGTTTTGATTACTTTTAACAAATACAATATCATTAACACGTAATTTTGTAAACCGTAAAGGATATTAACATATCGACATGTTTTATCAATATTTTAGTGTCGTAATTACCACCATAAATTATATCAGAAAACACAAACAAGAAAAAAAATAAAGTTTTGCGATAAAAAACATTTATATTTGCTTATTAATTTTGAAGGCTGGCCTTTTACAAAATCAATTTTTAGTAAAACAACTAGACAAACTTATAATACAAAACATTTGTATATTGTCCACTTTTACAATCTCCTAAGCAATCTACGATGTTTAATAGATTTATAAAACTATTATTACAATATTGTCACTGTATAAACAAAATAAATAAAGCTGAAATATCATGAGTTGGAAACTATACATCATCCGCAGAATGCAATAGTAACCTCAAAAAATTTGCATTGGGAGATTCTAGAAGTATAAAAACAATATTTAGTTACACTGAAACTAAATACGAAAACTATCTCAGAATGATAAAATGTAGAATGTACATACCAATTTCGACTTTTTTGGTCAAACGTTTTGATGTAGCGCAAGTGTGTAGAATTATAATATTGTAATATTATACTTTACATGACATGTATTATAATTCTATAAACTTGAGGCACATCAAAATGCTTGATCAAAAACGTTGAAATTGCATTATTATGTACATCATTCTAAGACAGTTTACGTTCCTAATCAAATTTCTTAATAAATTTTGATTTACCGGTCTTTCATTTAAAAAAAAAATATAAAAATATATATATCGCCATCCAAACTTTTTAAATAAACATTTTGTGGCTAACTTAATTAAAATCTTTTAACAATTACCGGTATACTATCAATTATTAAACAATGTAATAACGGTATTTTTTCCAACTGCTTTAGTGCTAATCTGATAAATTCATGACAAAATAACATTTTTAAAAACCGGAGATTCCTTTATAATTTTTTTTAAAATCAGAGTTAAAAATTATTTTATCAATCGTCTTTTTTGTGGAACTACCGGTATCTTTCATGTATCATTGTAAACTTACGTCAATGTAGTTGTACATTAATAATTTTAAATTATAAAAATGTACGTATTTCTTTATTTTCCAGTATTTTAAATTACCTCTATTCTCTCCTGCTTCTTTTATTTGACCGCGTTGTTGGACAATTCATTCCAATAAAGTCGAAATCTGTTGCGGAGGATTTCGTCCGCTTCACAACTAATACTTGTGACTGGGCTGTCAATTGCAATTGTATTGCGCTGACATTGAGTTTTTTTGCTAGTAAAAGATCTTTAAGGCCTTTCATCTTCTCGCTCTGCAATAGAATTTTTGGTGTCGCCGTCGTTGACAACTCTTCCACGCGACTCTCAACGCGTGTATTATTTTCGTCAACTTTATTATTTACAATTTCACTTTTCTCGAGTGGTGGAGAAAGGGGAGAGATGGAAAAATTGCCGGATTTCACTACATTGCTGTTGGAACTTATATTTTGGAATGCTGTGTTGTCTGGCGTAAAATTAAACGAATCGCAAAAATCTTGAGGTAATTTATTTTCTGCCAGACTGGAAACGCTATTACTGCTGCTGATGCTTAAAACCGGCGATAAAAAGGGTTGACCGCTACTCAAAAGATACTCTGGATTTAAAATATTTTCACTACACGCCGCTGTTAACGCCGCAATGTTGGGGTGTGGTTCTTCGTTTGGGTTGATTTCATTTTCTAAACATTTAATAAAATCCAAAGAGCATTTGAAACTTTGATTAGAATATAGGTCTTCAGTTTCAGTAAAGAACAGTTCACTATTGTTGTTGTTACTGTTGTCTGTAGTTTCGGAAATTACATTTTCGATTTGTTCCGACCGGTTCAATTCAACAGCGTCATTTTTCTTCTCATTTTTATCACAAATAGAATCGGCGGCTTTGTTAACTTCAATATACAGCTTCTTTTTTGGGTGCAAACCTGCATCTTCGGAAACTCTCGAATCATTAGTCCCCGAATTTTTTAGTTCCACTTGATGGTTATTATTCCCATCTCCAACCTCTTCCCCTTGACTTTCCAACATGATGGTAACGTGAGATCTTACCATGGCATCAAATTTCGAGATTGTATTTACAAGTGGTTTCGCCCAACCGATGTGTAAAACCGGTGTCGAACTTCCTTCTTCCCATTTGCAGATGCTGTCGTAAAAACGGAGTAAATAGCCGAAACACTCGGGATCTTGAAGAAGTAGTTTGTTTTCGAGGTTATTTGATAAGCAAGACATTTTGATTAGGTTTGGAATAAGTTCATTAGCAATTTCTAAAAACTCTTTATAAATCTCTTCGTCTTCTCGATTATAATTAAATCTAAAAACAAAAAATAAGATTTTAATTGAAAATTGTCTTTTAGAATATCGGTTTTAGCAATATAACTGAACATTTAAATGACCTTTTTGAACAAAATGAAAGGTTTTAATGGATTATTTTTTGTCTTTGCTATTTTTTTAAATTTAATTGGATTTATTGTTGATTAAAAATGATTTCAATATGATCAATTTTTTAATAGCAGATTGAAGTCATGGTTTGCTAAGATCGATATTATAAAGTTACAAATTAAAACTTCAAATGAAGAATTACTTTTTAATAACACCGGCAGCATTTGCCCATGCTTCCAAGGCCTCTTTAAATTTGCGATTACGATAATAGTAGCCTCCCAAGTATGTGTACGGATACACATGTTGATTATTATAGTAAGTTCTTGCTGATTCAATTGCTTTATGAAACAGCGCTTCAGACGATAGCCGAGATGGTGTAGGGGAAATTTCTTCTAAATCACCTAAATTAGCTAAAGCCATAGGATATCTAAAAAGTAATAAATTAAAACTTTACAATTTTTATAAAAATTGTTTAACAAAATGCAGTATTACTGTACTTTTCTAAATGCCCTAAATCGAATAAAAGCCACATTAAACCCTGTTGAAGTGTAGCAACCTCAATATTATCCATTGTCGTATTTACAGAAGGATTGATACTGGACACCATGGCGGCAACTTCCATGTGTCTCGTGCATTTCACCGGATGACCATTCAAATACAACCAACTTTTCTCCTCAACACCTAGAGTGATAGATTGTCCTCTTTTATCTTCATGAGTTTTACCTAGTTGAAAATAAAAAAAAATAACTAAAATTGTAATTAAATAAAAAAAAGCTATATTTTAGAAAATCGGGCTTTCTAAACGATACCAAGATTACTATAAATATTCAAACAGGGTTACAAGTATATTAAAAAAAATTAACCGCATAATAAAATGCAAAAGTTTTTTTTGATTTAACCAAAGTAATTAGCGCTAATTAACAAAAGGTTAACTTTTTGGCCGAGATGTTACTTTATTTGTCATCTGCGAAAGCCAATAATACCGGTATTCTAAAATTCACCCAAAGGTTTTAAGTTTACCGTGCCAGGTAACTTCGGCGGTTTCTTCACTATTAGTCCCAAAGACAACCCATGCGTGGTCTTCAGAAAGAGCTAAATGTACATCGTTGAAGCCCAACAGCTGGCAGGCGGCAACTACAGCAAATGCAATGCCAAAACAGTCCAATTTATTTCCTACATTAAATTTAAAAAAAATAAATATTGTAAAAATATTATGCAATTTAACTTAGAATAATTTAATTTTAAATGCTCGACTTATGAAAATTATTTTTCAGCTTTCATCGAATAATTATTTATAAAAATAATGTAGATTGAAGGCCAAGGACAACTGAAATAGATGCAAACAATCTCCCTGACCTTCACAATAATATTACGAATTTTTAAAGCAACTGAGACCTTGAAAAATGATGTTGGAAGTTGTGAAACTGCAAAAATTTTCACAATCATCATTATTAATTTATCCGACTGTCAACCTTAACTTACCTAAGGTCAAAAAATTAGTTGCAACTTTCAAAACTGTGCATTCGATAGAAAGTTAGCAACAAAATTTAAATATTCCGAGCATAACAAAAATTAAATGTCAAAATAATTATTAAAAATAAAATTTTTGGCACGTTCGTTCATAATAATCTGTTTACCTGTTAGATAACTATAAAGACTTTGCAAATGCGCGCGATCTTTATGACAACTGCGAGTGAGTGAACTCCAGATAACATCTGACACGCGTTTAATAAGTTCTCGACTCGCGCAACTCGTTGTTTTTAATGAAGCCAAATTTACAGATCCTTTGATTTGAGATTGAAATTTATAGTAGAGAGTTTCAACGGTTAACCAGTCCAGAGAAGGAAAGGACGGCGAGTGAAGAGGATGATCCGCTGCTGCTGTCGGCTTTCCCAATGACTGTCCACTGCTACCACACGTCATAGAATTTTCAATTGCGCCAATGACAATCGATAAAAGAGTTAAATTAGGTGAAATGTTATTCTCCAAATGCGATTTAAACAACTTGATAGTAGAAGGGATATTGTGGAGCGGGAAATACTTTTTGTCACAATCCCGTAACGTCGTCATCTCTTATTTTGGAAGTTATACATTCCTTTTGGCGTTTCGATTGTAGATTGCGCCGATTTAATTACCACTCTTTAGTTATCTGGATCAGGATTGAGTTGTCATTTAGCATTGACCTAAATAAATGTTCCTTTCCATCTTTCATTTCTGATTCATTTATACTTAAATAGTTACCTAATTTAGAACGCATATGGAAGATCATTGAGCCTTCGCAACTACGCAGCACTTTTTATCCGTTTTGCCATGGTGGTATAAAAAAGTCAAACTGTGACGTCACCAACAAGTTACTAAGCAGAAAACCCAGGGAGCCCTATTACTTCTACCAGAGTCATTACGGTCCGTGCTAAAATCAACCCCGATTTGTATTCCAATTGCACACCCGCTCACCAAGCGCTCTCTCAGCCATAAAACTCCAGAGAGAGATCGTCAGCGCCGCAGTGGTAAAACATTAAACTAAATAAATAAAAATATTTTTTTCGCGCTTAAAGTTAAAAACCTTGGAAAAGTCTACGGTTGTCCAAGGTTAGAAGAAACAAGAGTTTAAGCACGTCGGTGATCTGAACGAACGTTATCCCAGCTCTCCACAAAATATTCTAGCTTGAATACGTGCAACTTTTTATATTGTAGAGATGTCAATTTTTTTCTTTTAAATGAACTTCCATTATTAATGCTCCCCCCCCCCTCTTTCTTCACTTTTAAAATTAAGTTTGGGACAGTTATTTAGGCCTACAATGCAAATATCAATTTAAATACATCCCTGAAAAAATGTTTATTCTAGTCACGTTTATCAAATTAATAACATTTTTTTTTATATTATCAAAAAAAAAAATTAAATATTGCGTAACAAAAAATGTAATTTATGCAAAGTTACGCACACTAGAGTTTGCATGCGGTTAATTTTTTTGCCTGCATGGTCTTATGCTTATAACGTCATTAGAATTTTGTTTTAAGAAATATAAAGAAACTGTATTTTTTTAATAAAAATTCTTTCTCAGTACGTCATTACTGCTTTAGAAATAATCAAACTTTTTTTTAATTGTTTATAATTGTTTAAATTCTTACGACTTAAGCTAGAACTGTGGCAAGAATTAAGCATAAGAACGAGAAAAATGCAAAACCGTAAACTCTCTAATAGAAAAAATGCAATACTGTATTCCATTATTTTGCGTTTTTAACTTGATTGTAATTTTTTAATACTTTGGTTTACGTTAAAGCTTAGCTCAAAAATTATTTTCTGCTCCTTCGCAATAGGCATTATAACTAATTTCTTGATATTGTTTAGCTTTTTTAACACGATTTTCAGCTTTTAAAATTCCACGTCCAATTATAACTATGTCAGCTCCAGAGGTAAACGCATCCTTAGGAGTAATGTACTTTTGTCCTAAACCATCGCTCCCTTCTTCTAATCTCACTCCGGGAATCATGTGAACCATCTCAGGATCAGCAGTTAAATACGATTGACAGATGAATCCGATAACAAAATCTTTGTTTCTATTAGCAATTTCAACCGTCTCTAAAAAATAAATTTAAATTTTTTTTTTTTAATCTCTTACGCTATATATAATAATTTTTGTTTTCAAATTTATTTTACTTTGAATGTACTCCTTGCTACACAAGTGAGCTTCTGAACTCATTTCAGCTACTAAAACACAAGCTTGCCCTTTCACCTTTCCAACCTAAAATTATAAATCATATCAATTCCATCATTTTACAAAAAATCTTAAAATTTTTATTGAATTTAAATTAACATTTTTTAATCCTTGAACAATGCCAGGCCCGGGTAAAGGATGAGCATTTATCATGTCTGACCATTCAACCATTTTATAAACTCCACCTTGGTATTGAGATTGAACCGTATTACCAATATCAGCAAATTTTCTGTAAAAATAGAATATAATTTATTTAGAAAAAATTATTTTTTTCTAAATCAACGTACCGATCTTCAAAGATTAGAAATTCGTGTTTTTTGGCTAATGCAGTTAATTTCATGACTTCAGATAATTGAAAATCCTCTAAAATGTCAACGTGAGTTTTTAAAATGCAAATAAATGGCCCCAATTCGTCAGCAATCTGGGTGTAAAAAAAATTACTACAATATGTACTTTTCTTTGCCTGGATCACATTTTTACCTCTAACAATTCGCGACAGGAAGTTACATCTGCTGACAAAGCTAAATTTGTTTTCTTTTTGACAATAATTTCAAACAAGCGTTTAGTCATTAAGTGGCGACACAATTCTGCTCTATGTTTATAAGAAAATTTCTGAAATATAGCATATTAGCTAAGTTAATTATAATTGAAATAATCTAAAGCTAGTAGTGTATTGCCTTTAATTTTTTTGCGACATCTACATGGCGAGGTAATGCTTGCAATTGGACCGAGTTCATAAATTGCGTACATTTATTTTGCATTTCTTCTCCAATTAAATTCATACATCTTAGACTATGCAATAAGTCGGTCATCGTAAGAGCGCTGTGCAAAGTAATTCCTTCGCGCTCAATGATTTTTTTGCCTCCATGTTCTCTATCCAGAAAAACGACAACGTCTTGCACAATAAATTCGTGATTTTTAAGAATCTAGAAGTTATAAATAATTAAAAAGTTAATTAAACTTTATTGCAAATGATGTATTACATTCACAGTTTCCATTGTGCTTTGGCCGCTAACAAATACATCTTCAACTACTAAACATCGCTTTCCTGGTTTATAGGTGCCTTCGATTGCCCTTTTACGGCCGTAGTCTTTAATTTCCTTACGTACAATTATCATAGGAAGCCCGGAATGAATTGAAATGCACTAAAATAATGATTAAGCATTGTAGTAAATCAAAATCAAAACAATTTTTTTTAACAACAAAATAGTTTAAATAAAAAAATTTAATACAACACTTAAAAATCATATTACCATACGAAATTAAAATGTTTCTAAATATTTCTAACTTGGTAGAAGATCCTAAATAATTTTTTATGTGTTCAATAAAATTGTTTACTACTCCGTACAAACTAATTAAAATTGCGTTTTGTCGGATTTATCCCAGAAATTATCCTAAAACTAACAATTAACTTTACCGTAGCTAAAGGAATTGCCCCAGTTGGAACACCGCATATAATGTCCACTTTGCAATTGCTCTCAACACACCTAGACCACATTTTAGCAGCAATTTCCATCTAAATTTTCAATATTTATTATTCTTAAAATTCAAAAAAACTATGTTTTTAAAATCATTTTATCGCTTAATTAAAAGTTGCTTACCATAAGTTTGGGACGTCCCATTGTTAATCTAGCATCTACATAGATTGGACTTTGGATTCCACTTTTAAGAGTAAAATCTCCAAAACACACAGCCTCAATTTCATATAATTCTTGAATAGCAGTATCCATTTTTGCGATTACTTCTATAATTTCCAAATATTTGAGCAACAACGGTTAAGAAAAACTCGCTGAACACAAGGTGGTGCACGCAACCAAAGACCATGCACAACAAACTGCAAATTAACCTTGAATGTTTGACATTGTATCATGACCATGAGGCACCAGACATGTGATTGAACTATTAAATCAGATTAAATATAACACGCCCACTTTATAAGTGCAGCGAACTTTTGCTGGTTCAGTTTACGATACTAGTAAATTGGGAAAACAGTAGGCTACAATATTAAAGGTAATTAAAGAGACTAGTAAGTTGAAGTGCAAGCAAATCAACCTTTGCTATATGGAGCAATACGTTCTTTCTATTTTTTTTAGTACTACATGCATGGACCCTAGTATAATTAAAGTACAAACTAAACATTTTAGTATTTTTTCCTCTTGTCCTCAGAAACTTAACTCTCTAGAGAATTCAACTAATGTTATTGAAAGAATTTCCCTCCTTTAGTAGACACATTAATAACAATAGTGACTACAGGATAATACCCTAATCTGAATTACCACAGGGGAAAGAAAGATAAACCCTGCTGAAATTGATGGGCAAGCTTCCACACCTGTTTCCAACAAGCTACAGTATATAAAATCTGCTTAATATACAGTATAATCTACAACTTATACAGAAAATTAAACAGAAATTTTTTTTTCTTTTGACCAAAATGCAATTATAGCTTATAATTATTATACTGTACTAAATTATACAAAATATTAAAATATTCGTTACGCTCTCGTTTTACAATTTCGTTGATGTAGCTTAACACCGTATTTATTCGATTCTAGGGCCCCCTCGATTCTAAGGCTCCCCCCTAACTTTCGAAGTTGAAAAAATAAAAAACTGTGTTCTTTCTATTGTAAGGCACCCTCGATTGTAAGGCCCTCCCCTTCTTCACAATTCTTAAAACTGTGGAAAAAAAGGGGCCTATTCTATAAGCTTCCCCCTTTTTAAGGACATCCATTATTTACGTCAAAAAAATAAGGGGAAGGAGTTGTTTGAAAAAATAATAATAATTATTGTTGACATGGGAGAGCGGGGTGGGGAGGGGGGGGAGGGAAAGTGGAGTCCCAAATTAATTGACGTCGATCAACAATGTTATTTTTAACAAATTCACCAATTTGCAAATTTTTTCAAAAAAAATTAAGTTTTTTTTTTTGATTTTGTTAATCCAACTGGTCTAAAACTCGGAGTTTTTTTTAAAAAAAAACTTCAAAATTTTGATTAAAATGTATAAATATTAATGTTAGTTTTTAGGGGGGGGGGGATAAAATTGTTTGACATAATTAAGGTAGGGGGATGATAGTTTGATAATTATTGTTGACAAAGAGGGGGAGGGAAAGGGTATGTAAAAAGTTAACCAAAGGCCAACAGAATCAAAATATTTATGTAATATTTCAAAAATAACTCGCAAACAAAATGCGATATATTTTTTAAAGTTTTAAAAACTAATCTACTAAATCCAACAACTCAGTGTTTAGCTTTCGAGGAAAAAACTACGGTAAATCTAATATTCACCTGTCAATTATGTGCAAATCTCCAAGTCGTTGGACATTTCTTTAAAGCTTTATTTAATATGCAGAGCTAATTATAACTATATAAAAGTGATAATCGGATTTACAAATAAAACCTTTTTACCCATTTTATGAATGAAGTAAAAATTTTCTATATAAACAATAGCTCTGTTTAGAAACTCGAGGGGTAGTAAAAAGCATGACAATTATAAGATAGGCTACAGTGTAGGTGAATTAAGGATTTAAGGGTCGACCTGTCTTTAAATCCTCTTTCATTCCTATTGTGGGCTTTTGTTTCATTGACAATAACTGGATGCAGTACTTATTATTGCAAGTGCCAAAAGGTGTTAAAAGTCAAATTTAAGAGCTAAATAATTTTAAAGAACATTTGACGAGTTAATGGGGAAATATGTAATGCAAAGCGTGAGGCTCACGCTGAACATTCTCTTACCCTAAATTCTAATCCTATAATTGGGCAATTTTGGCTACAAAATGGGCACTGAAAATAATCGAATCTAATTTGTCAACTAAAAAAATTTGCGAATAGCACGTGCATGAAAACATACATTTTCTAAATCTTAATTTTCTAAACTTGTGATTGGTTCATTTCTTTCTTAGAAATCTTAAGTTCACCAGCGATTTTCTATTTAAATTAAATACTGAGTAAAAAGTTCAAACTTTCTTACCTGGCCTTCAGTTGGAGAACATTTCAAGTTTTCAACAGTGCAAAGACGTAGGCCTACGTGAAGCGCTGAACAGTCATGGATTTTATCATACTAAATATTCTTTTGATGGCTTCTATTACTGTGAATGCCGTAAACGGTGCCGTAACATGGAGTTGGGTTCTTGGTGTTCCATTGGGAGCGAAAACTTATTCACACACGGCAAATAACGATTCTCTAATAGCATCTTCATCGTCCATGGAATTTGACAAAACCTTAAAATCAATTCCTAATTTAAATAGAAAACACAGGCATCAACATGGACAGGTAAATAAATTTAATCAGCAAAACTTATAAAAATAATTAATTAAAAAAATGTTGGTCTTAGAACTATTGCAAAGATGATTACCATTGTGGCCGTCGCATGTTTTGTGACAAACACTATGGAATTTGTCGTCGACAACGAAGAGACGAAGAACAATGCAGAGAAGATAAACATTGCTTTAAAAATTCGGAGTGTGTTTTTGGAGTATGCAGAAAAATGGTTAAATTTGGTTTATTAGGTAAATATAGAGAACCTATATAAATAATGTTAAAAATGTTTCTACTTATTTTTATTTAAGTTAATAATTCAAATCAACTTAAAATTTTATTTATATAAATTTACTTTTAAATTAAGGTGCCAAATGTCAAAACAATTCAGATTGTGGTCCCAACTCTTGCTGTGCCAGACACCACGGAGAAATGATCTGTAAAACTAGACTTCCTCTCGGCCACAAATGTTATGTTCCTAATGGCGGTTTAGATTATTCAATTAACGAAATGTGCCCATGTGAAGATGGACTTTACTGCTCCAGTAGCCATTTACAACAGAAGTTTGATGTTTCTCTGTCATCAAGGTAAAAAAATTAAATAACTTATAGAAAAAATAATATAATAAGAATATTGTATTAAAATTTAAACTAAACCTTGTCAGTTATTCAAAAAATTTATAGTTAATTTGTTTGATTAACAGGCTTATTGGTCATATGAGATCGAAAAATGAAGTTAATGCTATGAGATGTACTCCATTTCCAGTTGAAAGTTTTATAAAAATATCCTAAAATCCCGGTGCGAATTTAATATATTGTACATAAATGTATATACTGTAAAACAAAACTGTTAAAATATTTTGTTAGTCTAATAAAAATTTATGATTATATATTTTACTAATATTGTGTTGAATCAATTGAAAAATGGTTCCAAAAATTTTAACTCAAAAAATTATTTATTATTTATAAAATAAATTTATCCTTGTAAATTCAAAATTAGTTCAAATACACAAAATTTATTATGTATTATAATCCACTTAAATAACTTTAAAATAAATTTCTAAAAAAAGTTTCGAAGACAAAGCCCATACTTTGAGATTAAATAAAAAATAATTTAGCAGCCAGGTAACATTCTAGAAATAGACATGCCGGTATTTAAAAAAATTTAAAATGCGCTTTCCAAAATAATGTTACACTTACGTCTGAAAATCATTTTTCGGTTGCACAAATTTATTTCGAATCATAAAAGATGCAAGTGCTTCAGCGACCTTAAATAAATGAATAATTTAAAATAATTTTAATAGTTTAAACTTAAAAGTGTTGTAAAATTCATTACCTTATCAGGAACATCTTCGTGTACAGCATGCCCACACTGAGGCAAAACTTGCATTTGAAATTTTCCTAAAATCCATAAATTATTTTAATAACTTAACATTTACAAATCACGCTAAACTAATTAGACCTTGCATCTGCCCTATTGTCAAGTCTTTATCCAGTCTGTCAACCCCTAGGAAATATATATTAATGCCTCCCAAATATTTGAAAAACAAAATCCTATACCAGCTAATAGCAGCATCTTTGCCGGATTACACTCAAGAAACAAATTTGATAAACCTTTGAACCAACCTAAATTTAAAAAATATGTTATTTAAAATAGATATATTAAATTAAATAATTTTTTACAATTACCTGACCAATATTTCTCAGTTTGTGCTAAGTCAATGCGCCATGTATACTTTGTTGCCAGTGCCTAGTTTACAAAACGCAATTTGAAAATGTTTTATGAAGTTCATCACATAATTTTATAATAGATTACTCCTGGTGGGGGTGGCACCTTAAAATATCCACTTTCAGATTTTGATTTTTTAGACGATTGGACATCTTCCTCAACGTCATCTTCTGGCTCACTTTCTTCCTGGATGCTATTTTCCGGAACAGGAAGACTCGATTCTTCAGATGTTGCGTTTTCAAGATCAAAAGAAGCTATGCGATCAGTTGTTTGACTAATAGAATTTAAATAAGTAAAATAATAAATAAAATTTAAATTTCTTTAATCCTTATACCTTTTAATTTGCCCTGGCATCGAAACTTTTGCTGATTCCAAATTTCGCACTTGACCACTTCGTAAACTTTTTTTTAAAAAAATATATAATTTCTTTGAGTAACCAAAATAATACAGTACATACCACCATTCAATGGCATTTTCAACAGAAGTGAAAGAAGACGGTCGACTTCGAAGAAAACTTTGCATGCTAAATAGTGCATCCATTGCAGTGCCTATATTTATATTAAAAAAAAAAAACTTTAATAAAAAAAATCAAATTGTATAAACATGTCAATGTCGAATACCTTCAACAACATCAATAACTACAAGACCAATAAGAGATGAAATTAAATTTCGATGAGTGGTATGAACAGCAATAGCTCCACCCATACTTTAAAAAATGACAAAATAAATAAATATTTTGTTAAAATTTCATCTATTTATGTACCTATGACCAATTAAAATTACTGGTTCTGCAATTGTGCCGACAACGTAATTGACAACAGCACCAACGTCACTGCATAAAAAAATAAATAATTAACCAGAATAATGAAAATAAATGATATTCATAAGTTTAGATAAAATAACGGTAAATATAAATAATATTTACTTGGCCATTGTTTCTGCAGAGAGATCCGAATCGTCGGAAGTAACAGTACTTCCTAATAAGCCAAATAACTTAATAAAC
>JAQGAY010000828.1:0-19740 GCA_034698085.1 Polydesmus angustus | reverse complement strand
TATAAACGCGTGATCGATCAAGTTGATCTTTCTATTTTGCATGATTGAGTTGGAAGTGCGAAACGGGGTCGTTAAAAATAGTATTAGAAGGGTTCATTTATGAATAGAAAATAGGGATTCTTAAGGACGTCAATTATTAGTTTTTTTATATACTTCAACTGTTGCCAAGAATGTAAAATATATATAAAATTGTACGCTTCAACCCTCAATGTGGGCTATTTAGTTTATTATAATATTTACTTTGACCATGGTCTTCTATTTTTTTAAAAATATTATTGTTGTCTAACCTGTGATAATAAAACTAGAAAAAGAAAAGAAAAAAAAAATTAAAAGACTTTTAATATCAGATCAAGTTCAAATTTTTTTGAGGTTTTATTTTTTATTTTTGAATTACTGTATTATTTTTTATATAAGCACGAGAGATTAGTTAAAAAGAGTAAATGCGAATTAAAACGGCAGCAGTAAGCAAAAACTTGTGTTTATTAATACAGTAATAGACTACGCTAGCGCTATTTTGAAAAACGAGGTGGTGTGATATTTTTGTTCATCCTATTTCTCTTTTTTTTTAAAAAAAAAAAAAAAAGAAAGAAAAAAAAAACATCAAGAAACGTGGATTATTATTTTGGTCCCGAGTACAGTATTAGCGGTGGTTATTGACTTGTTTACACGTGTGGGAAGTAGAATCGAGGTTATTTACAAGTTCAGTTAATTGCTGTGAATAATATGGACGGGTTGTAAGGCGTGTGCGAGTGTGTATAATGTGAACTGGTATAACTCGATATGCGATGTTATTGTAAAGTGATATGTCCTTTATCTTCATTAATGACAATCATCGGATTCGGCGAATTATCGCGCAATTAGGGATCTGCTGACATTTTACGGCGCAGAATAACATTATTTTTCTTGGGAATTGAGATTGGGTAACGACGTAATAATAATAATATTGTTTGAATTAAAGAAACGACCTTAACCTCATTCCTAGTTCTTGGGTGAGTTTGATAGGGTTGTTTGTACCGTTCGTGATCTGATTTTAGGGGAGCTCATTATATCGATAGGTGTGCGCAATTTCTTCTAGTACAGTGCGGTATAATAGTATCCGCTTGGACGTTTCACGCTCAATTTTCTCTCGGGTTTTTTTGTTTTAAAAGGAAAGTAAGCTGGGTTAGTTATGTTTAGTTACGTGAAGCGAAAAATCAACACGAAATGGCGAGCTAGATGTAGGCAGGCGCCACGCTCCAGCTTCAAGTAAACTTTTGAAGTGGTTGATCGGCGACGAGGACTGTTGTCTCGACCTAAATAAGGTAGAACTTAGCACGTAAATATCGAAAAACCTCATTGTGTTCATTCCATTAGCTCCGTACTAAACGGATATGAAAAAAAATAAATAAATTACTTTTCGTGTCAATTATGAGGATTTAAGGATTAACCACGCTTATCACGAAGTTTGCACTCTCGTAATGTTTACATACATGAAAGCTGGGGTTCAAATGCTGCATACGCATAAACACCGACCTTATTTAAAATGGTGAATTATATTGTTTAGAAGGAAAGTCGGGCCTTTAAAGTAATGACGTGTATAATATTATAAGTATTGTATGGAGATGTGGAAAAAAGTAAGAGCACTTCTGGATGACCGCCAGAATTTTTAACTGCAGCGGAAAATTTTTTTTTTCTTTTTGTTTTGACGGCGAGCACACGCATCAACGATACTCAGCACCTGGCTCCACTAATGCAATAAAATTTCTTTAAAGTTCTGCTTTCTTTCTTATCTGTACTCGCCGTCTTTTTTGCAATTTTTATTACTAGAAAGTCCTTTCTTTTTTTCTTTCTTTCCTGTGATGCCAGTTGAACGAATCTTCGTTACATTGATTCGCGTCCTTCGAACGATTGAACGTAACTCCGGTAGAACGATCGTGATGAGCGAGTAGTGTGGTCTTACTAAATACATGCATTGAAACAACGTATTCGTTCTAATTTTTTTTTTTTTGACCAGGTGTTGCGACGAAACACGCGATACTTTTTTTCCCCGAGATGAATAAAGCATTGGCTTAGGTCGATAAATATATTTTTGGGGTAATATTGCGTAGGGAATATTATTAAATGAGGTATCAGGTGAGGGTTTTTTTTAATAAAATGAATGTAGAATTCTATAAATATTAGAAATATTTGATAGGGCGTAAATGTCTAAACAAAAGCTTATAAATTCGTCTCATGAAATTTCGGCGTGATGAATAATAAACTATTAAAATTTATTATCTGTCCAGTTTGTGGAGCTTTTTTTAAAAAACGAGTTTCGCGACTATAGTTAATTGGATATTCTAGTTTACCTCATTGTCATAAGATGTGTCTCGCACATAACCAGATGCTACCTTCTGACCTCTTTAATTGTTTTTCCTCTTTTTTTTTCTCTCTCTTTCTTCTGTTCTTGCATGACTAATGACGAATGTAAAATGCGTGTACATGTTCGTTCTCCTAGGAAGTCCGATTTTGAAGTAAACAACTTCCATTTCTAGTCGGATAAGTTTTTATCAATTGTAGTAGGATCTTCGCACTTTAGTTTTTCTCCCTCGAAACAGGTACTAAAGGTTTTTTATTATTGTTTTTATTTATACGGGATTTCGTTGGTTGAGAACGATAAAAGTGTTTTTTTTTTTCACCATATAAATTTAAATTCATAGGACGTTCGAATTTTTTAACGCGACAATCTGCCTGGTATTTTCACAAACTTTTAATGAAATAATTTGTTAGTATTATTGTACGCTTAGTTATTGGATTTTTCCTGAGAACTGTTCTACATTATGAGTAAGTTAATAGAATACTGTACACAGTGTACTGTATTTATTTTTGTACTTCCTCTCAATCCCAACAATTTTTATCTTGGCTAGCTTCTGCGGATAAGTTATATAAAAAAACAAAAATATTGCGCGATAAAAAAAATAAGTCAATAGTGACTAGATAACAGGAAAGGTTCTCAATTTTTATATTGTTTTTTTTTTATTGATTACGCAATATTGAAGGAAAATTGTTGTTGATATTTTAACCACGTGAGAATATTTTCTCCCCTCCTCCATCCATTCCCAATAAATTAGTTGGAATAATACTACCGTACATTAAAAAGTTCAAAATTATTCGGTCGTGACCATGAAAGGTGGTATTAAGAGTTTTCATTGTTTAGCATAGAAAGCTAATAAAACGATAATAACGGAAGACTTGTTTTGGTTCGTTAACATTATTTTTATTTACTGCACTTATTTAATTTTAGTTATCACGTGTGTCGATAAAATTAATATTTCTCACTCACGTAAGTTTTTGAAGGTCGTGTTATTTGGTTCTGTGATTCGCGCCAACTCAGATCCGCCTTAAACGATATACTGTACGGAATACTGTATTGAAAATGTAAACCATCATCCAGATTTTGTCGTGTGGACTGTCGGTTAGACCACAAACAAAATAATCTTGAAGTTCACCTTCAGGGTTCGAAGTACCCTCCTAAATCTATCACTATGCCAACTTGGTTGATCTAGAGTCGTACGTTTGAAGCCCTCGGCAAATAATATATCGAAAGATATCGCGCATTATTTATGAAGCTTTTTGGACTGGGCACTTTTAATAATAGATTTCGTTCGCGCGAAGTTGCGACGAAGAAAGTAAAATGATTGTAAGATTAAAATCGTTGGAACTTTTAATGTAGGCTAAGAAGAAAATACAGTAAAGCATTTTTTTTTTTCGTTCTGTTGTGATCGTTAATAAGAGCGCGTGAGAGCGGCACATATTAAATAATAATAGCTCAGAGTAAAGGTATAACGAATACACTAGCATGATTTATTATTAACGAACAGCTGATGCCCACATTAAGATATTTTGGTGACTGTACTAAAGGTCTCGACGGAATATTGACAATATAAATTAGTATTTGGATGTCTGAGGGAGTGGTTGAGTCTAGTCACACTTTTTCCTTCATTTTTTTTACGCAGTTGCAAAATGGAAAAGGAGAAAAGATAAGAAGTGCATACAGAACTGTTGTAGTAGCGAGGGGATAGTAATGTAAAAGCTTTCTAGGTGATATCCGGATGTAACCCACGTGTGCTAACATGTGGTTACGAGTGAACCGTTGAGCAACTAGGCAACAGCTGCTTAGATTTTTACTTGATCGCTACGGCGGGTATTTTCTTTGAAAATAAATTATGCGTCTTCGAAAACGTGTATAACTGTACAATTCAAACGATTAATTTTTTGTTTGTGTTTGTTTCAGGATTTCAAGAATGGAATTACGGGTTATCGGATATCACTAGTTTTTGATGGAACTGAAGAATCAAACGAGGAGAAATTAGCCGGAGCTAAAAACAAAGATCTCAAAATAAGAAAAGACTCGATCGACTTCGTCGCGTCTCATCGGTCTGTCATTTAATGTATTGTTTCGTCATGGCAACTACCGAGCAGCAAATTCGGTTCAGCGGGCATACGCTGGACAAGGCCACCAAAGCCAAAGTCACGCTGGAAAATTATTATAGCAACCTGATCATGCAAAACGTGGAAAGGAGAAATCGGTAAGAAATAACCCAACCTTTTAATTTTTTTTTTTTGTAGTGTAAATTATTCGAGCTCATGTTAAATATTTTATGGCTCGGAAACGTTACTATTTTTATTTCGGCGCATATGAGATTATGAGAATGCGAGGGGAACTGTAGTTTCCCATGAGGTCGTCGAACCAAAAGGTGTGAACTAAGGTGCAGGTTTGCGTTGTCTAATTCAGTTTCCGAATAGTTGACTAATCTCCTGTTTTAATCTATCGTTTCGAACACTGACCTCTTTATTTAAAATGTTTTATTCTTCGATTAATCAAGTGTCGTTCAATGTTTATTGGTTTTTAAACATTCAAACTCGAAGTTTTCGAAGATTTGATTAAAAACTTAAAAATGCATTTGCAAGTAAAATTGCTTCCTTGTTTTTTTTTTAAATTAAAGGAGGGAAAAAATGGTTGTTGTTTATTATTGGTTGAACCTTTTTTTAATGATTGTTAGCGATTAGACGCTATATTTAACATTTTACTTTAATTACATTTTCGTTGAACATATATTATATTATAAAGATGCAAAGTTTAGGTCAATCGTGAAAGGTAAAACAATTTAAAGAGAGAAAGCTAATTCCTACTTACAGTTTACTTTTTAGAAGCCGTTGACTTTTACCAGTATCGTTCACCCAAGCTGGTTTAGTTAAAAGAAAAACCAGCCAACATACACTAGAAGGGAAATACTGTAATATTATGATGAGAGGTCACGAATAGTTAATAGTGATAATTATCTAACTGCAATTAACCACTGGACTGAAACTTGCATTGCGGTGAACTTACAATTACACGCTTTATATAACATTTTAAATTATATTCTTAAACCTTATGTTAATGTAACTACAGTATGTATTTTTAATTTTCACATTGACTTATTTTTATTACCGTAGTTGTTTTTTTTTTATAACCCAAACGCTAAACTTTTTGAACAATGGACACAATCGCGATTGAAATCTCTTAAGTTTAAGTTATTTACGCAGAGTTTTAAATTTTTAAGAATAATTTATTAATTACTGCCATTAGCTGTTTGTAAGTTTTCGGTTCATTTTCTTGCAAAGAGTGCTTAATGCTATAAAATTGATACGTGTAGCCTAGAAGGGTGACACTAGTTGTTTTAATATTATACAAATTTAGTTTTAGATTACATGCGCTCATTTTTTTGATACTGTATTGTTTTTTTGACTGTTTGAATTCAATTAACCTGTTCTAGCTTTGGCTTTTATTTATCATCGAGTAATTATTATTAGTGGAGGCCGGATGTTTATGTTGTTGACATTTGAATGCCCTAAAATATTGTTGACTCCAAAAAGAACAGTAAGGTTCTCCCGCCACTTGTTTTCTAAATTAAGCTACTCACCCGATACTCCAAATTCTACGCATGTAAAGTATGCCTTGATTGTTTACTTTTGCAAATTTTATATTCGGATATATTTTGCTACACATTGATTCACGGTTTATTAGAGATTCGTAAACAAGGCTTTTAATTAAAATATTTTTTGCCAAGCTAAATTAGCGATGATTATTAATTTGTTATAAATATTATAGTATTTAAAACGTTATTTAATTTCCTACTGGATACAACATTGGCAATAGTTTACAATAATAATTACGGTATAATAACAGATATCGACGCACAGTCTCCACAATATCACACAATACTGTAATTATAATTATTATTAATTTTTTCTCGTTTGGTTTGAAGGTAGGTCTGCTTACTGTTAATTTTTGATAAATTGGTGGTGACCTCTGATGACCTTACTTTTATTAGTTTTATGAAATTTATATACACTTAGATGTTTATTGACATGCATAAACTAATCTATTCTGTTTTCGCCTCTCAACTTGGTTCTTCATCATCGGACGTGCACGTCGAAGCGAAAATCGTATTCAATGCACTTTTCACCTTTATTGAATGCAGCACACACACTCTCACCCTCCCTTGCTCTCTATAACTCTTACCCAGATCGAATAACAGTGATAGCTTGAATTTTTTAGAGCAGCGAATCTGTTTGTCCGTTTTGGGAAGCTCCACACAATTGCATATTTCATTTTAGTAAAACTATCTACTGAGAGTGTGTGTCTGCCCTCTTTTTCATGTTTCAAAGGATAAATATTACAGATCGTATTACTTATAAAGTACACGAAAACGCAATTTTTCATCTCTTTATCATTCTGATACTCGTACATTTTTTAGCATCGGCATTATTTATGCGGCAGTATTATTATTATTTTTTTTTTTGAGGTTAAAGAAAATATTTTACGTAACGTTAATTATTATTATTATTTTTTTTTTTGCTGCCTATGGAGAGTTTTCTTAATTACATTTTTGTTTAAAAGTGATCCTTAACTAACAATTTTAAAAGTGTTTCTTTGGAAAATGCCGTGTATACTGTATTATAATTATAAGTTTTAATAGTTGACAATCCTGAAACAGATTTTGGAACCTTAGTGCTATCTCAATAATCTCATGCTTATAAAAGTCAATGAAATTCAAATATCGCCTGTTAATTATTCTGGAAGTTGAAATGAATTTTATTAATTAATTTTGTTTTTAAGGTATCAAAGATTAGAAGATTCAATGAAGGAGGAAGGCCTATCCGAATCTCAAAAGCAAGAAAAGCGAACACAGCACGCAGTTAAGGAAACAGAATTTTTGAGGCTTAAACGGTCACGGCTTGGTGTCGAAGATTTTGAGCCGCTGAAAGTCATTGGCCGAGGTGCTTTCGGCGAAGTTCGTCTCGTCCAAAAGAGAGATACCGGCCATGTCTACGCTATGAAGATCTTAAGAAAAGCGGATATGTTGGAGAAAGAACAAGTGGCACATGTTCGAGCTGAAAGAGATATTCTGGTAGAAGCCGATCACCAATGGGTGGTAAAAATGTATTATTCGTTTCAAGATCCAATTAATCTCTACCTCATAATGGAATTCTTGCCAGGAGGTAATTGCGCTTTTCGGTTGACTGGAAATAAATGTCTAATATTTAGTATTTATATAGGCGATATGATGACCTTATTGATGAAAAAAGATACTCTTTCAGAAGACTGTACTCAATTCTATATAGCAGAGACTGCTTTAGCAATTGAATCTATTCATAAATTAGGTTTTATTCATCGAGATATCAAGCCAGACAATCTATTATTGGATGCGAGGGTATGTTCTTTTACATTACGGGTTTAATATTGCAATTGTGGAAAAAAACTTGATTTTTTAGGGTCATATCAAATTGTCCGATTTTGGACTTTGTACTGGTATGAAAAAATCGCATCGGACAGAATTTTATCGGGATTTATCTCAGGCTAAGCCAAGTGACTTTAGTAAATATTCTTTGCAAAATTATAAAATGTTGTCAGGATTTTAAGAATAATGAATTGCTCGATAGTTTCTCGTGCCTGTAATGCTTCTAATCCTATGGATTCTAAAAGAAGAGCAGAAAGTTGGAAAAAGAATCGGAGACAATTGGTAATTTAAATGCTATATATCGAATGATGTAAGTCTAATTATAATCTTATGCAATAACTTAGGCTTATTCGACAGTTGGAACTCCGGATTATATAGCTCCTGAAGTATTTATGCAAACTGGTTATTCAAGTTCTTGCGACTGGTGGTCACTTGGAGTGATAATGTATGAAATGATGATTGGTTAGTAAACTCATGCAAGTTTATTAAGATTGAATTTCTAAGATGGATTTGGTTTAGGTTATCCACCATTTTGTTCTGAAAATCCTCAAGAGACATATCGTAAAGTTATGAATTGGAGGGAAACCTTGATATTTCCTCCGGAAGTTCCTATTTCTAATGAAGCGAGGGACATGATTCAAAGGTTCTGCTGCGAAGCTGAACAACGAATAGGGAGCGGCGGTGGTATTCAAGAAATTAAACAACATTCTTTTTTTAAGGGCGTAGATTGGGAGCACATCAGGTCATTAGCTGAAATTGTTAATATTCATTTACATAGTTTTGAATAAATTTTAATTTTAGAGAAAGACCGGCTGCAACACCAGTAGAAGTTAAAAGTATAGATGACACATCAAATTTTGACGATTTTCCGGATGTGGACTTGAAAATTCGTAATTAATTTTAATTTAATAAATTTAATAATAATATTCTAATTAAATTAATAATTATTTTATTGCATTTTTAAATTTAGCTTCTGCTCCTGTAAAAGAAGGAGAAACAGTGTACAAAGATTGGGTATTTATCAATTACACGTTTAAACGCTTCGAAGGGCTAACGCAGCGAGGCGCTAATAAACTTGCACCAAAAAAGTAGGTGATTTTTATTCTTCAACGAACATGTTTCGTTAAGTTAAAATTAATGTTTAGCTATCATAACTTATTGCCATTTTATTTTTTGCAATCATTATTTTCATTATTCGATAATAAGCACTGCAGTTTTTTTATGAGCAACAATTCTCATCATTCAAAATTCACTTATGCGCTTTAGCGACTTTTCTTCTTTCATTCCAACAATGCGGAAAATAATTTTTAATTACATCTTTTCAAGAGAAGTTATTTCATTTGACAGCTAATTTTTTTTAAAAAAGAATCGTATTTGTATTGCAAACAATACTCTCATTTTGTATATGATCGCGTTTTAAATTTTATTATTTATTTGAAATCATAATAATTTTTTTTGTATTTTATTTTTTTTATCATTCTCATTCAAAACGCACTTATTGTGTGTCTCTGAGGTATTTCATAACCTTGGTAAGTGTTTTCGTTCAGTTTGTAATTGTATTCATGTTTTGTTATGATGTGTTGATATGAGTTGTTTCTTTTTTATTATTGTTGTTAACAATTAAATAATTTGATAATTACTACGATGCGAGTATACTTTTAATTGCAACGACTTCTACTGTTAATATTTCCAGAGATCCCCCAAAGCAGCACGGAAAGTTTCATTTATCTTGGTGAAAATTAAATTTGGGAAATCGTCGTCGGCGTAGTGTATCACTGCATATTTTTGTAGAAAATTGACTGTATTTGATAGAAACGAGGTGTGATTGTTCGGTACGAGTTTTTTTATTTTATTTAAATGAAAAGAAATATCTATATTTAATTGCTTTCTATACAAGACAACCGGTCGTATTGTTAAAAGTTATCGTTAATTTGTTTGTTTGCATAAATGTTGCATTTGTCGCCTTGGACAACTTGTAAATAAAATAAAACGTGTAAATAAATAGAACTGAAATCATAGAAGAATATAATGCGATTTCATAAAAGTATTTTTTGAAAATTAAAAAATGCTATAAAAGGAAAAAATCGTGCGATGTTTTTGTTAAGAGAATGTAGTGAAATATATTTTGGGCCTTTAAAAACATGTCACATATGTATAATAATTATGCAGTCAAATTAATGTAAATCAACAAAAATGAAAATTACATCAAATTTAAACTTCTTAATGATATAGGCACCATGAAGTGCACTTAATTACGTAAAATATTAACGTGTTTCATTAACCACACACAAAAGCATTCTAATAAAAATAATTACTTAAATTAAAAAATATTTGCAAGCTAAAATTGCAAAAAAATAATAAAAAAAAACTCTTGTCAAGTGTGAATTTAATATGCAGGCTCGTGCTGCATCATGTGAATGTGTTCCGCCGAAGTGTGCACCATCCTTAAATTTGTAAAATGGCGGTGAATGGTTTGTGTACAAATATGAAGTTTTTATTTCTAATAATTAGGGTTATACTTTAATGAAATAAGAATTATTTTATTACTTAATATTGTTGTTTTACTGATAGTTGTATTGATTAGACGCTGATTATATATTTTCTAATGCTGTTTCTCTTAATCTTGTGCAATTCGCCATGTGCTATTGTTCATCGATAAAGGTTTGAGGATTGAAGAGAATGATGAAGTCGGGACAGTTGTGTTCCAAATCTCATGACAGAAAACCTTCTCAAGAAAGCGTGGAATGTAGTTTAAAATTAAATATTTATTCTTATCCAACTGAACCACGAAAGAAATTTCAATTTTATTCTCTGATTACAGAAGAAGCCCTTCAAGGTTTTTCATCGATCTCAATGTTTTGTATTTGCTTTATTAATCATTTTAGTCACATGTAGAATTAGGGCCAGATTCTTTTTGTGAAGAACTGCAGTCCATTACAAATAATAATGGCGATAATAATTCAATTGTTTTCGAAGAAACAATTGACGATTCAAAGATTCCTGTTCGAAACTTTACGATAGTCAAAAAGGAAGCAAGCCAAAATCAAAGTAAAAATTTTTATTCTGCATTGCGTATGGAAGAATAATTAATTATGAATGTTATTTTGTATACTTTTAGTTAATGAAGACGATAAATTATTAAACAGTGCTCTGGTTGAATCTCCTGAGAGGAATATTCTATTTACTTCATCAGACTTAGATCAAGCGTCAATGTTTAATTCTCCTCGAAAATTAGCCGATGGTAACTTTTGTAAATACAGTAGTTCTTTTTTTTATAGAGTAATTTTTTGTAGATTAGTTTTAATTATTTTTTAAAATGTATTTGCTTTGTTTTAGTGAGTGAAGAGGACAACTTTACTGATGTCGAAACTGTTAAAAGCTTTGAAATTAAACTTGAGCCTACATCAGCGTTAATTTTTAATTGTAGCCCTGAAAAAAGTAGTGTCTCTATTAACGAATATAATTTAGGTAATTATTGTAACAATTTTATGTTCAATATTTGATTAAAAGTTATTTATGTTTAAATTTAGTAGAAGAAAGTAATAAGCCAAAGTCAAATTCTGAAAATATAGTTTCTGATGAAAGAAAAGAATTAGGTAGGCTATTTATAAGTGATAAAATATTTTATTTTAATTTTCTAGAAAATTAAAACTTACAGTCTTAGTGAAAAAAAGTTATCAGTCTAAGGATCAAATTGCCAGTAACTCTGAAGAAATTGTTGAATCTAGATGTTCAGTTTTTGATTTACATTCTGAAAAATTAATTCTTGATGAAAATAAGGAATTATGTATTATTAAGCTTTCGATACTAATCATTCATTTTTTTAACATGTTATTTAAATTGTATATATTTAGATAATGATTGTGACAAATTAAGTCAAGAACTTTTCAAGAAATCTCAGTTAACGTTTGAGTTGTGCTCTCAAACAGCCGAGTCTACAGCTAACAACGAACAAAATTTTGGTGAGAGTTGAATGTTGTGTTTTTTGGTAAAATTATTAATACATTTATTTCCAGAGATTGAAAGGGAAAAATTGGATAATTTTTCTGCTACTAGTTTTAAAGAAATTTATCATTCAACTCCAATAAATTTAAATCCACTACTGACTCCTGAATTAAGTCCTGATGATGCTAATATTACTATTCAAAGCAATATATCTAGTAAACAAAATATGTATGCATTAAGTTCGATTTTATGCTAAATACTGTAATTATTTCTATTTAATGAAGTTAACGAATTGTCTCATTTACATCGGCTAAAAAGTTCTGAAGTAACTGGTGACTCAACAATTATGAAATCTGACGAGTCGTTCAATGAGGCTATTAGCCAAGAATCGTTAAATTTTGATGACACCATCTGCAATGATAGTAGGCCTACATGTAGGATTTTTATTTTAGCCATTATTTCAAATTTTAAGAGTCTTTAATTTTAGTGAATGAAAAATCCTTCGGAGAGGCGTCTAATATGCATATTGCCCATGACGTTTATTCAACACCACCGAAGTCAGGTCAACAACCACTAGTCTTTGGGTTTAGCCCTGAAACGCCTGTTAATCCGCCGTAAGTTTTTTTTAATTGATTGATGTGGGTCAATGAGGAAATAAAAATCAATAAATTATCTTAACAGAACGTTTCCAGACAATACACCTGGAAGAATTGCTTTGAGCCTTGGAGTGTCTTTAGGGGAACACAATATATCATGGGCAAAATCAATGGAAACTCCATCTTTAAAATCGTCAAAATTAAATGAAGGTTAATTTTAATTTTTTTTTTAGTATTTGTTTGTTCATTAATTTCTATTTTATAAATTCAAGATTGTTTAAATGGTACTTTGCCGTCAAAGGAATCTAAAGTAAGCGGTTTGAATAAAAATTTGAGATATAAATTAATAATTTTTACTTAAGGATTTATTACAAAAATCTCCTAAACTTGACGAGTCCGTCAATGAGAATCTAAAAATGGAAACCACGGAAGATTTCAACTTCTCTTTAATTAATTGCACTGAACAAAGGATAGTTAAAAATTATGATGATACTAACGAAATAGTGCAATCATATTTAGGGAGTTCGCCATTTCATAAAAATTTAGATATAAGTAAGTTAGAACGAGAAGGTTTTAGTATAAATTGCTTTTTGAAATATTTATCGCTATACTAAGTACATTTTAATTAGGTGATGATTCTTTTGTTATTGAAAAAGAGATTTGCTGGAAGTCAACTAATTTTCAAATCAACGAGTCACGAAATAATATCGGTGATTGTTGTTCAGCGATTTCTTCCAAAGGCAAAGATGATCAGTTGAACGAAAATAATTGCAATTCTGAGGGTGCTACAGATTCCTATGATGCCGATAAAATTATCGCTAAAACAATAACAGGTTTGTTTTTACACGTATTAGCGAGCTGTCATTAAAAGCTTGTAACGAAATCAAAATTTTTTAAAAGGTAATTGTTGCAAAGATGTAAAATGTGATGACACTACAACTAGGGAAATTAAGGAAGACGAGCCCGTCAAACTATCTCATGTGCACTGCAAAATGTGTTGTTCTCAATCTATTATTTCTGATAATGACCCTCAGGGTTTACAGCATAAAACTGCCTATGTCGTGCTTCTAAATGATATTCCGCCAGGAATGTACCGGGTTCTTTGCAATGGCAATCTTCAATTGACTCCTGCTGAAAATGTGAATTTTGATGAAGATGAATTTTTTACCAGCCAATTACATCAAGAAGTAGTAACAGCAGAAAAGGAAATAAATAATCAAGAAAATTCTGATATAGTTATTGATGAAGCAGGCTTAAACATAGCTGATAATGTTAAATTTGAAACGATGAATGATTTAAACTCTATTGGTACGAAATTCGCAGGATTTTCAACGGCTAGTGGGAAAAAAGTTGAGGTGTCGGAATCGGCTTTGTCAAATGCGCGGCGCTTGTTTGAAGACACAGTATCAGGTTCTAATTGTAATTCGGAAACTGAGAAAGTTAACGACTGTAATTTAATTACAGAAGAAAATGTGAAAAACGCGAAAAAGCCAACATTTGGTAATTGCGCTAGTGAAGAAGTACAAGTTGAGAGTCGAGGTTTTTCTACTGCCAGCAATAAACGAATAAAAATTTCTCATCAAGCTTTAACCAAAGCTAAAGCTATTTTTGATGAAATCGAAAAAGGTGATTTATTACCTTTAAAGGAAAGCCATGACAATGAAACTTTAATAAAAAAATCCTGTGATAATAATATTTCTGTTAATACGGAAAAAAGTGATAATACTGAACTTGAACCTTTGCCTTTCCCATCAAAGTTTCAAGGATTTTCAACGGGTTCGGGAAAACTTATAACTGTAAACAAAGAATCACTTAGTAAAGCTAGAAAGTTGTTCACAAATATTAATGATGTTGACGCTGGAGTATCTACTAGCCAAAGCAATGACTTAGACAAATTTGAAACAACTAATGACAAAATTACGGTAGTTAGTGAATCAAAGAAAAAATTTTTAAACGATGAAACAAATGTCGGAGCATCAACAAGCAATAACTTTGGCGGATTTTCAACGGCTAGTGGCAAAGCTGTTGCAATAAGTGAAGAAGCACTGTTAAAAGCAAAAGAAAAATTATTAGACGGTGAGACAAATGTCAAAACATCTTCAAATAATAGCTTTGGCGGATTTTCAACAGGTAGTGGCAAAGCTGTTAAAATTAGTGAAGAAGCCCTATTAAAAGCAAAAGAAAAATTACTAGACGGCGAGACAAATGTCGGGGCATCTACAAGCAATAACTTTGGCGAATTTTCAATAGCTAGTGGCAAAGCTGTTAAAATAAGTGATGAAGTGCTATTAAAAGCTAAGGAAAAATTATTAGACGATATGACAAATGTTCAATCTTCTGCAAGCAATAGTTTTGGCGGATTTGCAACTGCTAACGGAAAAGCCGTTTCCATAAGTGAAGAAGCACTAATAAAAGCAAAAAAACAATTACTAGAGGATGAAAAAATTGCTAATTCTCATTGCGATGTACAAATTGAAAATCGTAGTGGGAAAAAACATTGTCATTCAATATCTGGAACGCCAGAACGAAAAACGTTTGTGGGAAGAAAACGATTAAGAGTTAGCAGAGAATCGTCTCCGGCAAAGGAGATTTCTAAAGAGGATTGGGAAGACATTGCCGCTGATTTTTGTCTTGATGACGAAACTTCTGTAAAAGATTCGGATCATGCAGAAAAATCTGACGTAACTCCTTCTACTAAAAGTAAAGATTTGACAACTGAAATTCAAATGAGTATGGCCGCGTTATTAGCTGATGAAACGGTATTTATAAATGCTTAATGTTTTTCTTATTTTACTAATTTAATTTTTGTAAACCATTTAAAAGGAATCCAAAAATGAAGCTAATTGGTTGATCTCTTCTCAAGTAGCAAAAACGTAATTTTGTAAAGGGTTTCTTAAATTATGAGGATTAAACAATAATTATTTAATTTTAGTAAGCGAAAAAATGCCGAGTCTCAATCCACTCCTCGCAGAAGTAAGCGTTTGCGAGGAAAAGGAAGCCAACCGACTGGGCATGAAAAACCTGTCGCTTTTTCTTCAATTTTAAAGAAAAGAAACGAAGCTTCAAAAGCACGTTGGGAAAGATTAATTAAAAAGCAGAAAAAAAATATAACTTCTGTAATGGGAGAACTATGGCAAAAAAAACATAAAAGCAGAGAAAAACGAATGCAATTCGGTGATTTAACTGACCTATTGTCACCCAGGATGCATACTGCCAAGGTTGAAAATTTATCATGTTTTAAAGAAATATAATATTTATAATTTTTTTATATAAATTGTAGCTATTGAAATGTGGGGTAATGGGATCCGTTATATCCATTAACAGTGCAAATTCAGAAGATTACTGTTTCATATGGGAAGAGGCTAGCACATTTGCTCCTTCCGCAGCTGATGGAATTTTAAACGTTGATTGTGGAGCAGTTCTGATATTTAGTGAAGACAATCGGCTCGGCAAGGATGAGTTTTACGATGGATTAATTGACTTGGAAGGGGTTGACCAAAATTTAATCAGTAAACGATGGGTTTTTAATCATTATCGATGGATTATTTGGAAGTTGTCATCTTTAGAAAAAGCACTTCCAAAAATTTTTGGGGGAAAGTAAGTTACTTGAATCTTCATATTATTGGGTGAATAAATAATTATGTACTTGTTGTTTTTTATAGATTATTAAATCCAAATTCAGTTTTAAATCAATTGCAATATCGTTATAACGTAGAAATCGATAAAAGCAAAAGGTCGATTATTAAAAAATTATTTGAGCAAGATGATACACCAACAAAAACGATGATTCTTTGTGTTTCAAATATTTTTCACGAGCCAACAAAAAGTGCTATAAAAGGGGGAATAAATTCTGTAAGTAAAGTTTGTTTACTATTTAAATGACCTGCATAATATTATACTAAATTTTTTTATTGACATTATAAGATTGAATTAACTGATGGATGGTACAAAATAAAAGCTGTTATTGACGAGCGGTTATCTATATTGATTCTTTCTGGGAAGATCTATATTGGATTAAAACTGATAATTTTTGGTTGTGAATTTGTATCTACTTTTGAGCCTTGTAATCCATTAGAAGTAAGTTTCCTAGAAGATTACAAAACGGTTATTAAATGTATTTTTTTTTAGGCTTCTGAAAATGTAAGTCTGCAGTTGAGCGCCAATTCATGTCGAAGGGCCAGGTGGGATAGTAAACTCGGAGCACATTTTACACCAAGTCAATCGGTACCTCTCCGGTCACTTTATGGTGATGGGGGCCGCATTTCATGCCTTGATGTTTTAATAGTTAGAGTATATCCAATGCAGGTATTTTAAATTGATTTTATTGCGTTTAAGAATATTGTCTTATAAACTTGTTTAAATTTAGTATTTAGAGAAAAAGGAAGATGGAACTTATTTTGTTTTTAATGACAGAACTAATGATAGAGCGAACAGGTTGTTTGAAGAATCTAGAAATTCTCATTTAGAAGATTTAAAAAAGAAAATTCTGACTGAATTTGAGGAGCAAGAAGACAAAAAAAGTATTCATTTAAAGTTAGTTATTCTTATTTCGTAATAAATATTATTTTAATTTTTAGAACGAAGAATGTCTAGACGTTTTCTAAATCGTGGAAATTTATCGAGAGGGGAAATTGAAACTCTAAATAGCGGAGAGGAGATTTCTGAAATACTAGAAACCAGTTCAGAACCATCACTGATAGAGGTAAATTAAAATTACATTTTGTTCTTCATATTATTTTAATTTTTAACCTTTAGAATTGTCTGAGTGAATATCAAAAATCTAAACTTTATGAATACAAAATTAATGAAGGCGACAAAAAGCGACAATTAATGGAAAAAGCATTAGAAAATAAAGCTAAAGTAATACTATACTGTGTTTTATAGAAAGAATATATTTTTATTATCTATTAATATGTAATTATTTAGGTTGTAAAGCAGAGAGTTGTAACTCCGTTTTTAAAATTTGCTGCTACTGGTTTATCTAGTGTTGATTTAGAATCTGATAAATGTAATTATATTATTTTTTTCGTTGATTGTAGTGTAGTTATTAACTATCGCTATTAGGTGCTTTAATAACAATTTGGAAACCATCACTTGATCTAGAGCCACTTTTAAAGGAAGGGAAAACTATTCGAATTTTTAATTTATGTGCTGAAAAAAAGGGGTAAGTTTCAAAAATACTTTTTTATTTCAATTATATGCAATTAAGTAATTTATTTTTCTTCGTAGAGACGAGAAGGTTTTAAATTTAAAATCTACACCTCAAGTTAAATTTATGGAAGCTCCAGATAGGGGACACATTTCAGAAAGAATATTTGTTCCTAGAGAAGTTTGCTATTTCTAAATTAACAGTTTTATTAGATGAAATAAAGTTTTTATTGTTATTTAGGTTATTCCTTTCAATCTTATGGTGGATGACTTTAAGCCGGTATATGGTGTTGTAGATATTGTTGGTGTAGTTATTAAAAGTCGCTTAAAAGAGCATGGAAGATTTGATTGTGTTTATTTGGCCGATGCTTCAATGGACATAATCATAATCAAATTTTGGGATGGTTTAAAAGTAATAAATAAGTTGTTTTCTTTATCTATTTTAAGATTTAATATTTTTATTTGCTTTTATAGGCTTTTTGTTTAGAAGATGTATTAATTCCGGAGACTTTTATTTATGCTACAAATTTACAATGGAGAGGTAAAACAAATCCTTCTATTCAATCTGTATACGCTTCCGAAACCACAGTGTTTACGCAAAGGCCTAGAAATATACAAATTAGATCAATTCTAGATGAACTTGAAAAATTGGTGATGGTATGTGTTTACTTTATATTGTACTGTGGTTGATGTAACATGGATAAAATATATTTTTTTAGTCTGATCGCCAATTTTTTGATAAAGCTAATGAAAAAATCAACAAGTTGACTAACAACCGCCCATTTATTCCCGGAGTAGGTTATTCGACTTTTTTAAAAAAAAAATTGTGATATAGTTATTTCATTTAAATATAGATTGGAACTCCAATTTTTGGGAAACCTGTTTCTACATCCACTCCTGTTAGTAGAGGTAGAAAAGAAATAAATGCCTTTGGAGATGGTTTATTTACTAAGCATCTCGATACTTCTATTTCGCCTATGATCGATGTAAATAAACGAGTTGACAATAAAATGAAGAAGCTAGAAACGTATGGAGAACCACCACCTCTTTTACCTTTGCAACGTGCCAATTTAATAGGTGTCAGAAGAGGATTTAAGCCGCCTTTGAAGAGCAATAATCCGTAACTATTTTTTTATTCTTAATTTCTAAATGAAATTTTACTTTTACTATGTCTATCAGTATTAATTTGTTATTGCGTTTATTGCGAATAAGTCTTTTGTTATTCTAGTAATTTTTATCAACATTATTAATGTGATAAAAGGGGAAAGTTTTATTTTCAAGTGCGTATTTTTGGTATTGGCACTTGAAATTATTTTTTTATTTCTCGGCAATTTAACATTGAATTCCGTGGGCTATAATTTGATTCAACAAAGCACTTAATTGATTTCTTAAATCATTCTGAGATGTTGTAGATTTTTAAGTGTTAAATCTTATGGTTAAAAATTAAATCGATGTAATGGATGTTTTGTACAGTGTTAAAAAGTAATTTTCTGACAAATGTATAGTTTATAAAACGGGGCTACCCACTTTAAAGAAAAATTAGCAGGGGTGGGAATGAACTTTCGAAAAAAGTTTAAATTATTTGTATTTTCAATTTATTGTTAGAACTACATAAATTGATAATAGTTTATATTATTTTTGTAATTGACGGAAAATCCAACATTAGTATACTTTATAATAAAAATAAGTAAACTAACGTTTGCGAAAAGAAGTTTTATTTTTTACCGGTTTGCTTCTTCTTATTTTCAGCTAATTTGCAAATTTCCATTCCGTCCGTGGAACAGTTTTAAATTTAGCGCGTGATGTTGACGTCGTAGTGAACTTGCGCTTGCGCAGTGCATAATTTTTATGACATCGTGTTGAAAGTCGTGAACTGTACAAACTTTGTGTTATCTTCAAAAGTATTTTTTAGTGCTACGATTTTTCAATAAATATGTTATCATAAGTTCAGAAGAAGTGTGTTTTCAATTGGACATTGCTTGTAGTTTTTTTATAGTATCGGTTTTTAAAGCAAGTTTATTCATTTTGAATGATTAGAAACGTCGACCACAAAAATTTAATCATAAAATAGGCTTATGGGAACTTTTGAACAACGAAAAATCAAGTCACCTGCCAAATGAAGGTAAAGTTTCATTTTCATAATTCATCGTGAATAGTCTAGTCTAATTATTAAGTCATTTTATGTACTATATAACGACTTTATTTTATTTATAACTAATGTATAAATACAGTGTCTGGTGTTTATTCTGGTAATGGCGTCTTCGTTAACCGTCACGAGCAGCGCCTGATCTTTGCAAGTTGCAAGT
>JAQGAY010000827.1:0-19753 GCA_034698085.1 Polydesmus angustus | reverse complement strand
TGGGGCAAATATTTTTCATAGAAAGTGCCATTTTCCATATAGTGTACCCGGGTACACTAATCAGCACTGTACGGTACACCCGAATATGCTTATTACAAATCAATATCTGCCACGGATTAAACTGTACCGTATCATACCAATTGCCACTGCACTTGTCATATCGTTCATTTTTTTTGTTGGTATTTTCAATTATATTGTAAACTCTTTTTTATTGAATTAAAAATATTAGCATTAATCAGGGTGAAAAAAAATGTAATGATTCTAATTCAATATTAATTTTATCGCATTATACAAAATATCAACTCTTAAATTGCACAATGATAACACATTTTCTATAATTATGTCAGGGCATGAAGTATCAAGTATATTAATAAATTACCGTATTTTGGGGACCATAAGCCGCGCTTTTTTACTAAAAAAAAATCTGGCTTAAAATTGGAAGGCGTTTTATATTCCAAAGATAACATTTGGTTAACAAGCATTAAAATCAAAAAAATTCAAAAATTCTTTTTTAAAAATCGCCCCACAAATTAGAAGTGCATCTTATTATCCGGGGCGATTTATTGTCCCCAAAATACGGTATTTAAAATATGAGCGCTAATAATTATACAGATAATTATTGTGTACGTTACTTTTATATTGAGTAAGCACTCGTTATAAAATTATAGCCATAAAAAATGTATTTCGCTTTCTTTATTTCAAGAATTTATGGAAAAAAGTCATGTGTTACTACTTAATTTCATTTTACAAGTTTAATATCATTAATTCACTACGCATTATTTCTTCCATTGAATGTACACGTGACTAATAAAAAAACGCACTTAACATTTCTTACAACGTCATACCGTATATTACAAAGCCTGATTTATTCATTAAACATGTCATGCAAAATATCGGTTTTCTTACAATAATTACATTGTACACGGCTTACATTTGTACACAAGGCTGATATTTACCAAGTGCATACAATGATACAATGCATTGTCATCCGATATTTTTACGTGTATTTCCAATGCATTAATACGAATATTGAAACAGCAATCGAGATTTCTCTCCTCCTACTTTTAAGGTTTCCCCATGAAGATAAAATAAATGTGCAATGAACCCCCTCGTATTCACTGCACATGACACACACGCGCATGAATTGCTTTGGTTGATCATCGTGTTATCAGTTTATACGCTTTCACATCTTGTAAGATCGATATCGTTTGATGGATGAGCTCAGGCAGGGATGCTTTTACAAATATAACCCGCAATCCCACAATCCAAGAACAGACCTCCCTACAGTACACCAAAATAATAAGCTAATCATAGCAATTGACGGACTTGATTAAATTCGAGCTATTGTTTATTTTTTAGTCGCGGATATTTACAAAAGGAGGTTTTTTTTTATTAGTAAAAAATTTTTTTCCCCCTTTCATTTGGCGGTAAAATAAGTTTCTCGGTGCCATAGCGACAATTGCGGAAAGAGATGACCACCGAAAAATTGCTTTGTGGAAATCGAGTCGGTGAAAGAAAGATTAAATATACGATTATCGATTTTCCTTTTTTTGAATTGATAGCGTTTTCTTTGCAGTTGAGATTCTTTGAATATTTCTTTGGTAAAAACATTGACGTTGAAATGTTGAGAGGGAAGGGGAATAGAGAGAGAGAGAGAGCGGTGGAAACGGAACAATTGACGGTTCCGGGCTAACGAGATCTCAGCTTTAAAAGTCATATTCCAACGCGCAAATATTTGTTTGCGAAATAAATGCAAAAGCAAAAGTGAGGCAACGCAGCGATTAGAATTACACGATTACAACAACTCAAGTTCCGAAAGTCAAGCGCAATCCTATAGACTGTGCACGTGCGGGGTGTTAGATGTCGATGGCCTATATCGCGCGTCACATCACCAACCATTTCGACATTAGCATTTAGATAAACGAGAAACAACGTAAATTTATTTTTTTTTAACAACAAACTAACTAATGTCATTTTTGATAAAACCAGGAGGTACTGTATTTTGTTTTCGGCATAGCGCGATAAAAGTAATTTAGATTCAAAAAAAATTGTTTTTAGGGAATCTTTCAATGTACAGCATTTCAAATTAAAATCTAGTCCAACTGCAAATCAATTTTTTTTATTCATCCGCTGTTTGTTATAAATCTAATGTATATTATTTAACCCAAACTTTTATGATTGTGCACAGTATAATTTTAAAAAAAAATATTTTAAACCTTTTTTTACCCATTTTGAATTGTCGTTTTTAATTAACCCGGTTATAGTGCGTAATGCGATGTAAGGGACGGAACAAAATTCGCACTATAAGCGGAATCGCACAATATCCGGGAATTGCAGAAATTTTAACTAAAGTGTTTTTTAAATTAAAATAAAGGATTTGCTCAAAAATAACTTTTTTTAATTTAATTTTTTTTTTTTGCTTTATTTTACAAACAATCTGTAATTGGCAAGAAAAAACTGTCCGGAAAATTCACTATTTTTAAAATTCCTAAATTTCCTAAATTTTTAAGTGGATTGCACTATACACGAAATTTTTATACAGACTTTTAATATCTGGGGACCAAAATATAGCCCGCACTAAATGCGCACTAAATCGCATTGTAAGAGGGCGCATTTTAAGCGGTTTTTTAACATGAGTCCAATGGTGTTGTTCAAGGGACAAAGCAAAAAACGCACAATAAGCGGGCGCACTATAAACGAATTTCACTATATTTTAAAATGCATGCAAACATTTATTATACTTGCAAGTTCAACAATATTAATAACCGGTATTAATAATACTACAGTATAATTGCATATCTGTATAAGTATGTGCATAGGCTACCTAACTGGATATTTTAATATAAGTATCCTTCAGACAGACTAGTACACATAATGCATTATTAACACTTATACTGCAACAGATACAATACAACAAAATAAATAAAGTAAATATATACTTGTTTTATAACTTCACGATTTAATGCTGATGGCAAAAATTGGACCATATTTCATTTTATTAATTAAAGTGGAGGCCTATTTCAAAATATACATGTATTTACATTACGAACTAAATTTTTTTTATTTTTATTAATACATGTATGGTATTGTAGAAATTTTTTCATAAAAATTTAATTAAGTCGAAAGTTGTATTGTAGGCCTACAAAAATAACCGAAAGTATTTTTCTCTCTCTACTTCCTCCATCTCCTCAATGTAAATGGTGATGAAGATAGCGTTGCATGTTGTTTTACAGATGCTTTCACTTTCCTCATTTCTATCCAAACGGAAATTCTTAGAAGTGGGATTTAAAGCGCTTCACGTGACTGTCATTTGATGAGTTATGTTCCACGCGTGAGCCGTAGCAAAACGTGAAATGAAATAAGCCAAAGGTGGAATTGTTTACTACTTTGTCTACACACGTACCGTACTACCGGTATGCTCAAGTGCAACCTTAGGTTATTAAAATGCAGAGTAAAGGTTCCGAACTTTAAAACTAACACGCAGCTAACGTCATATTATTATTATTGCTATGCAAGAAGATTTCGCAAACTAATTTTTGCAACTTTAAAAATTGCTTCAAAATTCAAAGTCATCGCTCTCTACGTTATTTCGTTGTTTTGGTATGATTCATAAATGCGAGGGCTATTTATTAAGTAAGTTTTCCTCATCAAGAAAAGCCAAAACAATAATTAGAAAATTTCAAACAATATATTTTACCTTCGTACACTATTTTTCTCCATATACTGTAATTTTTACCCTGCTCCAAGCATTTCCGGTACCTAAACAACAGCTTTTTGATGACCACTTCGTAAAAATCTGCCACCAAATTTCGCAGATCAAATTTTTTCCCCCATTTTTTTATCAATTTTTTTTACATTTTTTAAAAATTTATTTATTAATTCCTTAATACCAATATTTTTTCGATGTTTAAATTTTGTTTTCACTTTTTTTAAAAAAATTTTGTCAATTTTATTTTACCAATTTTTTATCATTTTTTATTTTTTTCGCTTTTTTTCCAACATTTTTAATTAATTTTTTTTCCAATTTGTTTTTAATTTGTATATCAATACTATTTTATCAGTTTGTTTTAATTTTTTTCAATTTTTTTATTAAAATTAAAAAAAATAATTGATCAGCAAAAATTGGCGGCAGATTTTTACGAAGTGGTTGTCAAAAAGCTGTTGTTTAGGTACCGGAAATGGTTGGAAAAGGGTGAAAATTACAGTGTATCTAATTTAATAGTATATAAAAATAAATAAATATTGTTTGTAATTTTATCATTATTATTTTGCTTTTTCTTGATGAGGGAAACTTACTTAATAAATAGCCCTCGTAAATACAATTTAAAAACCTTTTGAAGTCCGCAAATTATCGGAATTTTACGCACGGATAATGATTCGCCGTGCGATAAATTAGCCCGTTTATTTGCATTATATTTTGCAATCAGTGCATCGCAGTGTTTTCGGTGGAAAGTTAAGACAAATTTCTTTCTAGTCAAATGCTTCGTAAAAATGACATAGACTGTAATGAAAGTATTATTTTTTTGTTGTTCTTTTTTTTTTCGAGCGTCTTAATATTGCGATTTTCTAATTTTCTTGCGGTGCTCTTAGACAGATAAAAGTTTTACGATTCAGCTGTCAACGCACTGCTAGATTGACTGCTTTCCGGATTAGTCATCTCCCTAGCTCTCACTCACTCACACACTCCCTACAGCTCGTTCGCGGTCCCTTATTGTGACATTTCGAGTACATTACGAATGCTCGAAATTGCAAAAGAGGAAATGTATAGATAGAGATGTACATGTAGTAAGTTAAATAAATTGCTTTTCATCTTGAGACATACGACGACAGACTCGTGTTTATCGGGTAATGACTCACGGAGCAATTAATTACTTCCAACATCTTTTTCTTATTTCAATTCGCTCAACTATTTAATTACTACTATAAAAATGCGATTCCAGTCGTTCATTTCCCAAAAAACTTTGCGTTATTTAAATCTTTTAATTTGATAGTCAAATGAAGTAGAAAATGATTTTTCGATCTCTAATGGTTTCTGCTTCTTACTTTCCGCGGCGTATTCGGGAAAGCTAAAAAGTTGATTTTCGTCGGAAAATGTACGCGTTTATTCGAAATTATAATTTGCGCAAATGAGTAAATTACCATCTCTCAACGCCGCAATAATTCCTCGAAAATTTATACAAATTAAACGCCGAAGCCGAGAAAATAAAAACTATTTGCGTGTTGCGAGCGCTTTATAATAATTAAAAATTACACATTAATTCAATTCGAATGCGAGAAAATTAGTGTATCGCCAAATAGAAATTTCCATTCACACTTTTCTTGCATACTCGAAAACAAAACAAAACAAAAAACGCTGATAGGTCAATTCAAATCCTTTTCACGCACCGTTTTCAAAATTTCAATTGCAAAACAAGTACACAAGCAACAAAAGTGACACATTTTGTAAAAGTTGCTCCGGAACAAGATATTTTTTTGCTCCGTTGTTGTCATTTTATTTTCTAAGTTCTTTCATTTTTTATATGACTTTTATACAATATTAAAAAAAATTGAATTCTTACCTTTTCATTTTTCTCATTCACTGACGCAAATAAATCAATAAAATTTAAAATCTAGTTTTAATCCTTTTCTTCGGCAAAAACAAATTTTTTTTCAAGATGTGTCACTTTTGTTGCTCGGGTGCGATATAATATCGTAAATATTTTAATTACACGGCTAACAAAAATGTTGCGAAATTTGCACTGATATAATAATTATACGGTTAAAATATCTTAAACACTTTCGACTATGCAGTATTAATAACCTCATTGTCATCGCTAATCTCGACTGAATTAAACCTCATTTAACTTATAGCTACATCCTGGTTTCTTAAACTGATTTTTAATCAAAGCAGGTGCTACTAAAAAAAAAAAGTTTCTAAAATAAAAAACAGATTCACTGCGCAGATGAATAATGCTATCGCTTTAAATTTGAGGAAATTTGATCTCATTCTTTTAATGGGAATAGCATCTTAATCTGGTTTTACTATGTTGAATTAGTTTAACTTTTATGATGATATAACAAAATAATAATTATAAGAGAGAGCTGAAGTCGATGATTTATTTGGCAGCACCGTCTCGTTATTGAATTACGTAATAGTAGTAGCCTTGGAGGTGTAGCAAACCACTTATTTCTGCAATTACAAGTTTAATAAAAGCGCTAAACATTTAAAAATAATATTAACTAGCGTTAAAAAAATCCCTGGAGATGCGCCTGTTTTGATTAATTTACCCGCCAACTTTTATAACCAAAAACATCAAATTATTTAAATTATATCAGCTCTAAAAAAAATTGCCATCCGGGTTTTCTTTCACGAAAATTTTCAACTGACTGCAATTAGCCGGAATCTAACTAGAAAATCTACCGGGAAGTTCCTACCGGTTGCAAATATCCGGACGGCAGATGAAGAAACTCCGTCGCTCAATTGCGTTCGTTCGACAAATTTTCCACAATTTAAATTGAATGGCGTATAATTCGCAGCTCACAGGGAAAGTAGCCATCATAACAGGTAATTAATTTAATTAACGCGTATTTTCACCATTAATATTTTTGTTGGGGTGTTTATTTTTTTTTTATAACCCATCAGGTGGTTCGAGTGGTGCGGGAAAAACGGTGGCTCAAATCCTAGCTTCAAAAGGGGTTATATTGTCACTGAGCGATGTCAACAACAAAAAAAATTTGAAAACCGTAGCCGAAAAATGCGCTCAACTATCGACTGAATATCAAATTCAAAAGGCAAGCTTAGAATTCGCATCCAGACTGGTCGATTTCATCAACATTTTATAAGAATGCCGTAATTTTGTTGAAAAATATTCTTTTTCGGTATAGCCTCTCATACATGTCGGAGATTTAACCAACCCCATAGTTCGGGAAAAATTGGTTGAGCGCACTTTAAAAACGTTTGGGCGTTTGGATATTTTGGTAAATTCAATACTGTATAAAACTGCTTAAAATTTTGTTTTATTCAATTTATTTTCATTTTCCTATACGGTAATAAAGATCAATTACGCGGGAGTTGTGTTCCCGCCCAGCGACGACGATCACTCCGAAGTGACAAGCAACAAGATGTTCACGGCCTTATTTAAGTATTACCAATTTACAACACTTGATTTTATTTTCAAATCCAGCTTTAACAGCATATATAATAATTATAATCTTTGTTTAGCAACAATCACTGAACAGGAAATTTTTAACATACAAATAAAATTCTCTGTCGTGTTCCAAAATACGAATATATAGTTAGAACTTAAAAGCGACTTTTATTTAGTTTAAAACCTTACAACTGCTAATAAGATATAAAACTGATTTTTAGTTTTATGTTATCTTTTTTTTTTTTTAAATAGTTAAAATACGCATCCTTTTATCATTTAGACCCTGTTAATACGAATTTTATAGCTCTTTTAAAACAAGTGCAAAGAATTTTATGTTGGCTGTAAAACATTCTTTATTAGACACGTAGAACTTGCTTCATTTACTTTTGGTTGTTTAATCTGATTGAAAATGAAATCAATTTCTAGCGAACAAAAATACAGCACAAACGTTCGTGCGATATATATATTTTTTTCTTGCAAATTAAATTTTGCAATCTTAAAAAAAATCCACATTTCCACGTAACCATGACGACAAAATTTAGTATTACATTTTCCCTAATGACGAGAAATTTTTTGATCAAATTTTTGTAAATAATAAAATTGTTTTGAAAACGTTACAAAAAAAAAATAATAATAATAAAATACTAATAATAAGATTCGCGAACCTTTCCAAAGAGATTTTAATGTCTGATTTATACATCGACTTATAATTATTTTAACTTAAACAACCAATAATTTATTTCACTAATCTTAATATTAATTACTAAAAAAATCACTTGTAGAGCCAGCTTTATAGCTAATAAACACATGTATTTAGATCATTGGCAATTAATTTATACGCCGTTAATAGTTGCCAATGTACTTAATTGTTGAAATGAGAATGGTTGTACTTGGCTGTTAATCTTTCCTTGTTGATAGAATAATAATTATTATAAACGTAAAAAAAAAACTAAAAAAAAAAAAAGAAAAAGCATTTGTGAGCATTGTGAGACTGCGCATGTGCATATATGTTTTTTTCTTAAATCAAGTTCTCATTTGGTAAAATCTCTTTGGTTTTGGTGCTACAATTTTATATCAAGACTAAAGAAATATGACAATGAAGTGGGTGTCTGAGAAGATACTATATGACTTTTCCTTGTTATTAAAAAAGCCTAACAAAGCTAAAAATGTCAAAGTTGCACTGTTTTATAGAAAACCTCAAAAAGTTTTTTCTAAAAAAATTTTTTTTTTTTTAATTTTAAAAATATTTAAAAAAAATAGCATTTCCAATTCATTTAAACAGCACTATGATAAAATTTATTTCGGAATATCATTTACATATATAATTATATATATATATATATATATATTTTTTAAAATATAAAAATTTCTAGTAAACTACCGTATTTCAAAATTATTTATGCTTTAAAATAACGGTAACGGTATATTCAATGGTATCTATGTTTCAAAACAAATGGGAAAGAGTAGGTTATGTTGAATTTTTTGCTAAATGCTATTTATGAATTGAAGTTTTTTTTTTAATATTTTATTTGATTAACAAAAAAATTTTTTTTTTGCAGAAAACAAATTACGAATTTATCTGTAAAATGGCACAATTTTTAAATTTTTATTTTTGCTATTTTTTTTTTTTTGATAACAGGGGGAAAGTTAGATAGTAATATCTCAATAGCCTATAGCCCTACCCATATATTCATGACTGTACAGTACGTAGAAAATATAAAGGGTTGTTTCCGATTATTAAAATAATACGATGATTCTGTTGACCCTAAGTAAATTTTATAGAGCCTGTCGTTTCATAAATCTTTTTTTTTTTTCTTCTTCTTTTCTTAACTTAGAATTCCGTACGAAATGTGCGAGATAACGCGCAAACATTTAAAAGAAGCGAAGGGATGCATTTTAAACATCGCCGATGTCGGAACTAGACTAATAGTAAATATAATATATCTTAACCGTGTTTGTGCGAAATAACGTAGCCCCATAATTTGTATCAACATTTTAGTGCGTGGTGAATCCAGTTTGTGTTACTTCAGAAGCTTCGATAATTAGTCTTTCGAAAAATCTGTCAGACGGTAAGTAAACTCGGCTGAACTCGTTTCGCCATTACTTATTCCATTATCGTGCTCAAAATATATCATATACGCTACTCGTTTCGTTTCTAATTAAATCTTGTTTCATAAAATTAACAGAACTCAAACCGTATAATATCTTGGTAGACACTAGGAGGTTAGTAGATCGTGGCTCATTACTCAATTGTATATCGGAAAAGGTTAACGCTTTCAATTCAATTTCAGACTCGGTCTTATCGATGCCAATCTATTCAAAGCTGCGGCAAACACTCGACGGAATGAAAGTGCAATTGGAAGTAACCGAGCGACTGAGAGATTAACATATAAGTATTCGAAAGAGAAAAGTGTACAATTAATCCTAGTAGGTAATTGGTAAAACAAATAAAAAGTAAAACTCTAAAATTTGAAGAGAATCAAAAAAAAATCCGCAATTAGATTTCGATCGTTAAAATTTTTTTTTAAATTGTCTCCGATTAAATTAATTCCAGAAAGCGGTACGGTACTTAACTTTCTAATAATAAAAAAAAACTATTATTTTTAAAATTACGGGCAATAATATTGGCAAACTAAACTCGATTGTACATTTACGAATTAGTGTAAGCTCATTGAAATAAAACAAAAAATGTAAGTGCTTTTACTGCATTATTTACCAATTATTATTAATTGTTTTATTTATAATTGTCCTATTATCGTAAACCCATTTGAAATAACCAAGAATAGATTGACAAACCCGCAATTTATTTATGCCATAAATATTATCCTTGCTTATATTGCTGCAACAACAACAATTATTATTAATGATGAAAACTAATCTAACTACCAAAATTAGCCTATGAAATCTGACACATAGCACACTCTGCCTATGTTGTGGCTTTTTTTTAAAACGGGTTGCGATAATAGCTGACAGTTAGTAGGCTACTGTTATGTTAATCCGGGTACATGTACGAAAAGTTCCGTCATAGTAATTAACCCGATAAATAAACAATATCGTCATTTTATATTGTACGGTTAAGCAAAAAAAAATGATAAAAGCAATTCTCAAAAACGGTGCAAACAATTATGAGTCAAAAATTTTTGTTTGGCTCAACAACAGTAGGCCTACTTCGGAAAAAACATACGCTTACTGTTTTGTAATTTAAGTTCAAAAAAATACAAAACAATTACCGGTGAAGAAAGTTGGAAGTAAATAATTATTACAAATGAAAATTTTTACAAAAGATGCATTATTATTTAGCCATTAGTCATTAATGACGAATCCAATCATTGATACTCATAAATCCATTACTGGTAACTTAGTATTTTCGTAAATTCAAGAAGCCTAATGTAAATGATTGCAGTGGCTGTATTAATATCGCGCAATAATTTTGATTAAAATAAAAAGTGGTTGTCAGGCATAAACTTCGTAATTTTCTTCAAAAAACAAAAACAAATAAGATTTCTATTCTTTGAAATGAATCTGTAGCTCAAACACAAATATTTATGAAATTTCGTAAAAAAATACAAACTTGGTGAATCCATTTTTGCTGGATACTAAGAGAATAACTGCAAATCTCTAGTAGCGTCATAGTTTCCCTTTTAATTCCTAGCGCAATTAATAGTTCGTTTTCCCCCCGCAAAATTATTGTTATTGAAAATCAACTTATGATGGGTTTTGACAACAATAAAAATTATAAACTAAACTAATTGATGTAACGTACACCATTATTAATTTTTACAACAATTTTTTTTTTATTATTTATTATTATTATTATTTATCAAAGAAAGGTATTTTAAGTGCGATTAAATTATTAAAATGTTTGTTTGTATGTAAAACTAGTGTTGCGGTACGAAATAGTCTCTCCTATTATCGTGATAATGTTCTGTCACATTCAGATGTTTACTTTTTCTGCGAGTGAATGTTTAACGGCTTAAATAGAAACGAGCCATTAATTTCGGCGCTGCTATTATTTTTAGTTTCCAGTTTCTCCGTGACTATGAAAATTTAAACGAATAAGAAAATAAAGAAACTAAAAAAAAAAAAAAAAACAACAACCTCGGTATAGAAAAAAATGTTGCCATAGAGATATTTTCCAAATTATTTTGCCTCCGAACTGTAACTTGAAATTATTTTTGATAACAAGCAGATGTTGATGTTTTATTATTATTTTTTTATTTTTAATGTTTAAGAGCAAAACTAGGACACTTAGAAACTCATAGTTTGTTTATTATTTTTTACAAACTTCATATTATTTTATATAAAAAATAAAAAAATAAAAAAATTAAAATTATATAATAAACGGTATATTTTTCTTTTACTTATACAACTTTATTGATACAGTATTTTAAATGCCGTATCAATTTCAACTAAGAGACAAAAGAATGAAGAAAAAGCAGTCTAAAATTATTAATCTTATTTGACCAAAAATAATATTTTTAAGATACCGTAGGCGTATTTAAAATAAATTACAGTATATCTTTAACAACATCATTTTAATACATTTTGTTTTTTAGATTTATGGCAACAGATGTCAATTCAATTTGTTTCTTAATACCCAAACTTGCTTCACGTCAAGTTCAATAAATAAAAGTGTTATTGCAAAATTCTTTTGTAAAATTACAAGCATAATTATCAGCACCTATTTTAAGAAAATTATATTTTCAACTACTGTACGGTACCCATTTTAAGGTAAAAATTGACCAAATTTATCCAAATTGGGAACAGAAAAAGGGTTTAATCCAAGTTTTAAGATGACATAAGCCAAAGAGTAAAATTTTAAAAACAATTTCGTGTTTTATAATATTTTTTTTTAAAGTAAAAACTGTTAAAAATTGCAACTTTTCGACATATTTTTCCCTTGCGGCTGCCCAAAATGAAATTCCAAACTACGTATTTGGCTCTAAGAAGGTCAATTAGTAAACATAATCTACGATACCTGCAATTTTAATTCAACCTGGCGCCCAAAATTAGAAAAATTTTAAATAACCTAAAAAAATGTACTACAATTCTAACCTTAGGAATAAAAATAATAATTCTGTGTCCATACGTTTCGTCAAAGTGAAATATTTTGTTTTATTAGGAGTCCGCAAATTTGACAAAAATTACTTTTCAATATCAATATTTCGCAGAAGAACGAGCAAAAAAGTTTAACCGCAATCTTACTAATTTAAAATACCGTAAATAATTTAACAAAACAGATTTTTGCTCATTTTATTATTTCTTTATTTCTGGAATTTGAATTTGTGCCACACCACATTTTCCTTAAAATATGTTCGGATTTGATAACGCTTTAAACATAAATTTTAGTTACACCATTTGCGCGTTTTATTTTACACGCAATATTGAATGTATACAATTAACAATACTTTTATATTCTTAAAACGAAATAATCCCCGTAACAATTAAAACATTGTTTACAATTTACAATCCCTAAAAAAAAACCTTTTTTATACTAAAAAAAAAAAAAAGAAAGTTTATAATAACCTAATTGAACTCTACTGCAGCAGCAGCAAAAATTGTTTACCCAAATAAGAGCTTTTAAGATCTCAATATCAAGTTGCATTATTAGAATTTTTTATACTTTCCAAGTACATTGTTTACACGTATTTGAAATTACGCTCTTGTCATTAAATTTTTCTTTTTACGCTTTTGTTAACTCCACTTTTTCGATTGAGAAAAATCGCAAATAGCTTTCTTCTCTTAATAATAATTGTTACTTAGATGTTATTAAACTTTTTTTTTTTTTTTTGGCTCGTTCGGAGAAAAAGTCTCTATAATTGAACGAGTAGTTTACCGTAGCGACCAACTCCTTCACTCAACAAACACGTGGAGAGAAAAATAAAAACAAAAAAAAAAAAGAAAGAAAAAGAAAAAAAAAAAAAGAAAGAAAGAGCGTCGAATACAAAGCTTTCATTGTGATTGCCGTTGATTTTTGCCAAGTGATTCTCACTCCAAGCCACACACAGATAAACGGAAGCACAATTCAAAAACACCAATTTATCAGACGAAAGCCCGAGAAAGCGAAGATAATTTTCTTAATTAAACATGAGATAAAAATGTTCTATTCAGGGGTTGAAATATTAACAGCCCTCGCAATTTCTTTGGCTCTATTCATACGTTCCTTACCAAAGAATTGCGTTCAACTTTGCGAGTTTGACTTTTAGCGCGCGTTCGACGTTGTATACTGTAATTTCCAATATCTTCTTAAAAATCCGGCCAACTTTTCGTTGTAAAACGTGTCATAATTTTATACGACGTCACGTAACTACCGGTACGTAGTCTCGATAGAGGAAACAACCTAATTTTATCGCTGTTAACAAACACTCTTTTTTTTTCCGCTGTCTTTTCTTTCGCGATGGAATGTAATTTATGCGTAAACGATAGCATTGCGGAAGTGATGTCAAGATTGTGAAAAGCGAGGAAAATGTACTTGATAACTATTATGTTTTGGACTTGATTAAAAAATCTTTTTATAGAATAAATAATATGACGATGAAACTTACGTATTTTTCGTGCTTCTATTTTTATAAAATATTACAGTACCGTATTTTTAAATTAGAAATTATTTCCCCGGATGAAAACCTCTAATTACATAATCTGATGATTATGCTAATCGATAATTCATAAATTCATAATTAAAAAAAAACTAGACGGATACCGTTTTCCCCCGATTTGATCATTAAAATAAGTAAACTTTAAAACTGTACTTATCTTTCAGTATTAATAAGACTTGCCACTAAAATCAACTCGTACTTAAACGCTTTATAACAAATACTATCTAATTTAATATTAAACGCAATATTAAATACGAGATTTTGCCTAAACTTTTATTGTTTAGATCAAAATTTATTAAAGAAAATATATACGAGTTATACTAATTGTATAAAAAGAAATAATGGCGAGTTTGCGCAACACTTCTCGTTACCTTTTATCTCTCTTTACCTTAAGTTTTTACAGCAGTTCATAATTAAAAAAATACCCCTACACTTTTAATAATAATAAAAAAGAATTTAAAAATATTACTATCCTATAAGGGAACAGCGCTTAAACAATTTTGTTTAGATTGGCTTTAATGGTCCCTTGTAAAAAATTAAGGTTAAAACTCACTAACTCGCAAAAACACACTAATGGTAATTGTTCATTAAAATTTAATTTTTTTTTTAAATTGAAAACAAGAATATTGGGTAATCGGTTCCGTCAAAATCCTGGACTGTATGAAACCGGATTGTAATAAGAATTAAATACAGTAAAACCCATTTATTGCAATTCTAGAAATTTTAAATACAGTATTGTGAATTTTTCGGACACTTTTTTGTCAATTACAAATTGTTTGAAAAAATAAGCCAAAAAATGAAACTAAAAAAAGTTATTTTTAAGCAAATCCTTCATTTCAATTAAAAAACACTTTAGTTAAAATTTTCGCATTTCCCGAATATTGTTCGATCCCGCTTATAGTGCGAATTTTGTTCCGTCCCTTAAATCGCACTATAACCGGGTTTCACTGTATACACAAAAAAACAAAAATTATTGGTTCCAAGAAAAAACATTTTCTCGCTGTTTTCAATAAATAAAACCCTATTTTTTATCTACCTAATAATAACCGATACTAATAAACGACACTTGACACTTACTACCATAACAAAATTGGATGTACATGTTGTATTTAGAGCTCTTCTTTTGCTCAGCAGGCTAATAGTTCCGGTAACATGTGAGCTACCATTGTATTTTCTTAAAACTTGTAAAAAAAAACAAACAATAAAAACACTAACAATAATATTGAAAAAAATGGCTGGTAAATTTCACTATCATACATTTTATGTCAATTATATACGCGGGCACATACAGTAACTACAGTATTATTGTGTGTTGTTGACTTGCTCATTTCGTTGTACATGTATTGACATCTACACAGGTTACGATTTTAAGATCTACGGTCGTTATAGGTTACTAACCATAATGTATTCAATTTTTTAGATCTCTCTTATTGCACAAATATAAAATATTTGAATGTGGTTCTCAATAATAAGAATAAAATATATTTCAAAACGCGTTGCAAAAAAGAAAAGTAAAAAAAAAAAACTATTCTTTTGCTACTATTAAATAAAACGTTCGCTGAAACATTTTTCCATTTGTTGAATAGGTTAACTTTTTGACATGCATGTATTGTATGCTATAACTGAAATCATTCGCTCGATATACAGTAAAGAAACCTTTTTCTTCCAATTGATCTTCAAAGTAACAAAAAAAAAAAAATTAAATAAATTCATTTTTTTTTAAATAAAAAAAAAGTATCGGAATTTGTTTAACCTTAACATTAATTTCATATAAAATAAATTGTAATTAAATGTATATTTAACACTCAGACAAAAGAAGTTTAGTTTTAGGTGGTTGTTGCAATTTTATTATCAGACGCAATAAATTTGCGTGTACCTCCACGAACACTTTTATTTCTCGCCGTGGAATTTGCTATGCTGATCGTAAGTGCCTTATAAAACATTATCGGTCCTGATGGAGCCCACTGATACTTTGACGCAATCTGAATCAATCGTCATTGGTGGAAATCAAGTTTTTAGTATTTCGGTATCCATGACAACCGCCCAAACACATTCGCCGGCTTTCCATTTACGAAATCGTTTGAGAGTTAAATGAAGCGCGGTTAATAGGACAACAGGTGATGGACCAATCAACATTTTGTCAAAATCGCTCGCGGCTGCAGCCTTTAGGGGAAAGTTCGTCGATGACATTTTCAAACCTGTCGTTATTCACCGCGAACGCGCAGCTTAAACCAGTAACAAGAATTTGTGGTAATAAATTTCTCCTGAACTATAATCAAGTTAACTACATTTCAATCAAGAAAATGGAAAGCTCGAAGCTACTCCCCCTTTAAAAAAATCAAACAAACTAAAAAGTACAATTATAATTATTACTAGATTTTTTTTAATGAAATTTTTGTCATAAAAATAAAAATTTTTACCTCACAGTATACCATAGTAAGTTTCTCTCACTTAACTTACTAATACCAGGTCTCTAATAGATATTTAAAATAGGTTTCAATCAATGAAACTAGTTCTTTATTTTGGTGCAAGCGCAAACGATTTGACAAAACTAGCTTCTGTGACGTTCTGCCAAACCCGTTTCCATCAAACCTGTTCTCGAAAGTCGTTTCATCAGTAAATCCCCATTTTTAAAAGTAAAAGGAATTTTTTTTTAAAAAAAGAAGACCAAAACTTATTTTTATTTAGAAAATTATTAAAGTGATCCTAAGTTTTCAATAGAAACACTCAAACCAGATTGCAAAAAGTGATTTTAGTCAAAAACGGTTTAGCTAAATTGGTTCCACTAAAACCTGATTTGCGGTGGAAACAAACCACAGTATAAAAAGTGCCTTTTTTATTAAGTATAAAATTATGTAAATTAACAAAAAAAATGAATAAATTTACTCAATTTTAACACAAAATTCGAGGTTCTTTTAAAATTGTGAAGTTCCTAAAATTATAAGTCCATGGGCAAATGCTCCTGGTCCTCCTGTTTAGGTCTAAATTTTCTATTGGGAAACAACGATTTCTTTACTTAATGTACTGTATCTAGTCTATCCCCAGGTCAGGTAAATCAGTTCTGCCTAGGAAAAACCGGCATTTTTGCACTAGGCAAAACTGGTTTTCCTTAATTTTCAATTTCGTTTGTAACATAGGTAATAATCATTTTTGTATAATAATATGCATAAATATTGCGATCAGGCCTGTAACGTGCTATGATGCAGTTTATCTTGTCAAATAAAACCTACATTTGTTATTTTTCCCAAAAAAATTTCGCACCTCGCAAGCTCGGCACTTGTTTATTATATAAATGACGACCCTTCTGGAGAGAAGAGACGGTATTTTGAAAACTTCCATCATTTTGACAAAATCTATCCCCACGGCCCTGATTGCGATTTCTTTGAAAGGACCACGTATGAAAAGTATTGCTTTTGTTATTTAACCTAGTAATAAAAAAAATATGTCATAAGAAATAAATTTGCCAAAAAACCACTCATATCGTAAAATTATTATTTACAGTTATTAACACTATAAACAGTATTATTTTGGCATCGAATGCTTTATGCTTGGAGAATGCCGTTGTCGCGCATTTAAGTGCCGTGAAATGAATTTGGCCGATTGCTTCTTCTCCTTCACCAACTTAATACTTCGACCGAAACATAAAACTATTCAATTTTTTTTTATTTATTCCTTTGAGAAACTTCAAAGCTGGGATATAAAAACTCCAAATGAGAAAGAAAAAAAAAACTTAATTTAGTGCGGTAATGCATTTTTTATGGACTTTTATATAGCCTATTTCTTTTTCTTATTTATTTACTTTTTTTTTTTTGAAAAAAAAAAAAAATTTAATTTATTTTAACTTACTTTTGAACTTAAAGCTTTCATTATCAAACGGATTACTTAGAAAGTTTTTACCTATACATTTTAATTAACTAAATTATTTTCGAATCTATTTTTTGCGCAAAAATTTGAATAAAAAAAACTTAAAACAACAATTTCTTCATTACCGGTACAACGAAATTTACGATGACGTTAATTTTTAACTGATAAATAATAAAAATAATAATAAAAAATAAAATAATCTTAATAATATTTGGTACTCTCTTGTTAAAGCACATTGTCATTGCTCGCATTTCCCCCCGTTCAATTTCAATGATAATTTATTTTCAAAATAAAAAATAAAAAAATATCCGCAAATTTAAAATTTTTTAAAAAAATTACCGCAATAAAAAAAATTACAATGCAAATAAGTTTATGACTTTATATAGAACTCAATATACTTTTGCACTAAATATATTTGCGCTTTAAGAAAAAAAAAAAAAACTTTTCTAAAAATCGAACATTTTTTTCCACTTCCCAAATTCCATCTTTTTTTTTTTTCAAGAAAAAAAAAAAGAAAGATCGGCAACACACTTAAATTAAATTTTTTTTTAGCTCTTTTCAACTAAGAATAAAAAAAAAAAATCTTATTTTTTTATCATGTAGAGAGAATCCAATTTCGGTGAAGGCATAAAGGACGAAACTGTTGATAGTTTCGCCACAATAAAAAAAGAATAAAATGCGCTGAAAATAGTTGTATACGTGATGTTCCCTTTCCTACCCAACCTTTCCCTCCCGACTCAGTCCATTTTGACATGCCTACATGCCCTCTGTCGCCATGCAACTTCTTCACCACTTTGGCGTCGGGCCATGCAATCATCTACGCAAAATGTAATGTTCAAGTGTCGCGCGTAATGTTCACTGACTCACGATTAACAATATCTGCTAGCCAATTTCCTTCCACATCCAATAACATAGCTCGTAAGTTATCCAAAAGAGAACCATTTAAAATTTCGTTCAAAACAAACTAAATATTATCCGAATAACAGCGGAAGAAGAAAAAAAAAAAGAAAAGAAAAAGAAAGAAAAAAAATTTTTTTTCTACAATCGCCAATAAAATATAGTTTTGTTCGCTAGTAAATGTTCTAGTTGAAAAGCACTTTGCTCGTCAATTGAAGCGCCTCTACATAGCCTATACTGGTTGTTGAACGAGCGAAGCTTTTATTTCCTCAATCGTAACTTACACCCCTTTGTGTGTTATGACAACCGAGCAACACGCGACATCCAAAATAACAACAGAATTATTTTTATTCCTTCAACTAACGTCACAAATAGAGAAACTGCTTTTTTTTCTCTGCGGTTCCTCTTGAAAAACAACATTCGCTCGCTTATGTTTGAATAATTGTCTAGACATGTCAAAAAATAAGAAAAATATTTTCAAATAAACAAAATAAGATACGAGTCAAATGTTTTAAAATAAATAATTTTTTATTTAAAAAAAAACTCTTAAACATGTACACGTACTAAATTATTTTTTTTTAAAACAACTCAAATATTAAATTTCTTTAAAAAAATATAAACTTATCGGTATTAATTCAAATTCGTTCATTGATTATTATAGAGTTGCCGAGAAGGTACTTCCAATACTATAACTTCCGCACGTTACAAAAAAAAATTAGCATAGATAAAAATTAAACCATTTTAAAGTTTGGGGTTTATCTAGGAAACGATAAAACTTTTAAGTTTTCTGATTTGTTAGGTTCTTATTTTTTTTTATAACAGCTTTTTTTATAACAGCTTTTTTTAATAACTAGCTCGTCATTAAAAAAAGTGAGATAAGTTTTGATGGAAACTGAGAGTAGTCTGCAGAAAGCAGAATTAGTTCCATTAAACCTTCACTAAATCCAGTTTCAGGCATTACTGCCAATCGTCTTTGGTAACCCGGTTTCAGCAAATGCGTTCATACCGAAATGTAGTTATTTTGTGACGTCACTTTTACTATTTTTAAAAAATTACCTTTGCTTATCTTTAAAAAAAAAAAAAAGTTTTGTTTTTCTTTTCAAAAATTAATAAAAATAAGTTTGGTCGAAAGAGGTTTGGAGAAAGCAAAGATAGTTTCATCAATCCTTGTGCGTTTTTCACCAAAATGCGAAACTTGTGTCTTTGATTGAAACCTGTTTCAGAAATACAGTGCAAACATTGTACTGTATTGAGTGTTACACACAACGT
>JAQGAY010000826.1:0-19763 GCA_034698085.1 Polydesmus angustus | reverse complement strand
TTGCGAAAATGCCAATTTCCAAGTGGTATGTTGCGAAAATGCCAATTGCCAAATGGTATGTTGCGAAGAAGCCAATTGTCAAATGGTATGTTGCGAAGAAGCCAATTGCCAAATGGTATATTGCGAAGATGCCAATTGCTATGTTGCGAAGAAGTCAACTAGTATATTGTGAAAATGTCAATTGCTTAATGAGCGTTAACTGTATTACTAAGATTACAATTAATTTTGGTTTATGTGTACATGCAGTTAGATTCTTTAGATTGTAATGCTCAGTGTTCTTATTTGCGGAGCGTTTTTCAACTTTGTTCTTGGGGTATTGTTGTTGGATTAAACGAACTAATTTCTTTGCAAAAGGTTTGCTATTATTTTATTGGGTGGTTTTAAGCTCTTCAATTTGACATGTTTATTCTTCTTTTCAACAGTATTATAAGCGCGATTTTCCCACAGTTTACATTGATACTGAAGAAATAAAACTATTAAGTTTGTATTTAATTTTGTTTAAACAAACAAAATGATGATTTATCAAGAATAAAACAAAAGCTTTATAATTATTTAATTTAATGTGCCTACTGGTCACGGCCTAATTATTACGTGATAGAAAATATTTGATAAACGAATACCGGTATATAGTTTTATTCTAACTTAAATTTCTTATAAAACTTTTGTTTTAGCAAATTTTGATAAATTATCTTTTATTATTCAACTTCAAATAAAAATTATTTTATTAGATCCTTCTGAAGGCCTTATAACCTACGGAAATTGCATTATTACTAATACTAAAAATATTAACGGCGATGATTCAAAATTAAATATAAGCACCGATAATATAATAGATCCGTTAAAGAAGAATCTTTCTGAAATTCAAGCAATTTTTCAAGCTATGGACCCAAATTCTTCAATAATTAATGACCGAAGGTATATTATCTTTATTTGTAGAATTGAAAAATATGTATTTGAAGCATTTTATTATTTTAAAGTTTAAGCTTATTTGAATCAGAAAAAGATGAAGATTTCGATGATTCCGAATCATACGATTCGTTTTGCGAATCTTGTTCTATGTCAACACCTAATACAGTCGACATTGAAGTTTCCACTTTAACGCAGAAAAATAATTTATTGCAATCTGATCAAGATATTGGTGCTACTTTAAGTGAAAGTTTCGGAAGCTACTGCTCTGTTTCAGAGTCTCCTCAAGAATTCTTAAAAGAAGCGGAATTGTCAAGTAAAGACTGAAATAAATTGCAGTTAAAATTTAAATAATTTTTTTTTTAATTTTGTCAGACAAGTCAGCGGAGGATTCGATAACAAACAATAATCTGTTAATATCATTAGCCAAACATGTTCAATTTCTATCACCCGATAAACCTGGTATTTAAACTTTAATTACGGAGCTAAACTTTGTACTAATTTTTATTTTTAACATTTTTATTTAGGATATGGAATTGCCAATGTTTTTTCTCGAATCCAAAATTTTACTGAAATATTTTTTTCTCTTCTTATCGGCAATCAAGTCATTATTACGGGTAACAGCGATGAAGAAGAATTAGTTCGATCTGTTGTTCAAGCTTTTGATATCTTAGTTCCCGATAAAAGAAAGTATGTAATTGCAATATTTTAAATGGCTTTTGGAAATTAATTTTAATTAGCGCTCCAATCGCATTTCCGTGGTGCACAAACGGTATAAAGGCTGATGAAATTGATCGCTATAAATTAATTGGGCTTTCCATTCCTGATACAAATATGGACGATATTGTTTTTGTTCCTGAAGATAACAAGGTTTTTATATTTAAGTTAAATTGAAATACTGTAATATACAGTAAATTATAATAATTATAATTTCTTTGATAGTCATCCGTTTCAATAGTTTACGTTGGAAAAAATAAATATCTGGGGCCAGCATATTCAGTAAAAACGTTTGTTTTTAATGTACTAGTACTTTTTTATTATACATATTGTTTACAATTAGGGAGAATTTCTTGAAAGCCTGAATCAAATCAGTCGAACAGATTGGGAAGATTCTGCTTTTTTATGCTATTTGCATAGGTAAATTAATACTAATCTGATAACTACTTTTAAAATATTCTAATTTATTGCAGTCGTATACTTTCAATAACAACAAGACTATTACTCTATCGGAATCGAATTTCAGAAGAAAATTTAAAATATAAACAAAAGTATTACAACATTACATAAATTATTAAAATTGTCATAATTACGTTGATTTAAACACTATATACAGATCCGATGCGTTGCAAGCGGTTGAGAACAGTATTACAACGGAACTCCAAATTCACGTTGATGATTTTGCAATATTAAAGGTAAAAAAAAAATTTAGAATTTCAAATATAATTATTTAAACTAATAATATATCTTTCGTTTAAAAACCAGTATCTTGCAAGCATATTTTAAACAAGTACATGTGTATAATGAAACCAAAGATAATTTGTGGGTACAAAACATTTTTATAATTTTTTTTTAAAAATCACTTTAAAATATTTTTGTTAATCGTTGATGTTAAGAATTTTATATTTTGTTTCAAAATGGTTACACCGTTAATTAAAATTTCTTTTTATCCTACCCAAACTTGATTAGAAAATCAGCGAAACCAAAAATTATTTTGGTCTGAAAATAACTTTTTCGGTAAAAATTCCCCAAGTCGAAAGCACGACCACAAGTGATACAAATGAAGGGAAATAAAATGTATTAGCGTAAAAACTCTATAAACATATTTTCCCAATGTTTCTAATCTCAAAATATAATTTCTAAATTATTATAATTTCAGTTTTGCATTTTTGCTTTTTCTTTCTCCAACGTATCTTTTTTGATTTTGTAATCACTCAACGCAGCTTTAATGGCATCTTCAGCCAACACTAAATTACAAATTTACTTTTAATAAAGTATAAAAAAAAAATCAAAATCAACAACTTACTCGAACAGTGAAGCTTCACTGGTGGCAAAGACAATTCCTTAGCGATATCGGTATTCTTGATATTTAAAGCTTCATCCACCTGAAAACGATGGAAGAAATTAATAGATGCGTACTACAATGTCATCTATATTAATTGGTACGAAAGAGATGATGTAACTGATTTGTATCGTTGCACTTACCGATTTTCCCTTAACCCATTCAGTAGCCAAAGAACTTGACGCAATAGCTGAAGCGCAGCCAAAAGTTTTAAATTTGGCGTCGGTAATTTTTCCATTACTATCAACTTTAATTTGGAGTTTCATAACATCGCCACAAGCCGGTGCTCCAACTAAACCTGTACCAACATCACTATCGTTTTTATCAAATTTTCCAACATTTCTTGGATTTTCATAATGATCAATAACCTAATTAATAAAATACTAAATAAATATAAACAAATTGCAAATTGATAAAAAAAACAAGAATAGGACTACATTTTTGTGATATCCTGAAGAAAGTACGCACACACGAAAATCCATTAACGACGAAAAAGTCAGCGATTGCTTCAAACTTATTACGTTTCTTAAAGCCATTTTCAAATTTTGTCCGTAATCAATAAAGTTTTCGATTGAATATAAATTACCTTGTTGATAATATTAATTAGAAAATTTGCAAAAAATTTTATTCTAGCTCAACCCAAAGTTTTTAAAACAAGAAACAGGGTGACCGATGAAAGTATGACAAACAATACTTTACAAAATTATTGTAATCAAAATTTTATTTTATAAGTTTAATATATTTTTATAAATTATTAATATTAAAATTGCAATTTTATGATAAATTATAAATTATTTTAAATTAAATATGAACACGCCTCGCGATTCAAAAATAGTTTTAAAAAAGTTGATTTTTATTTTGACTGAAATTCTGCGTTTATTTTAATGGCAGTGCATAACAAAACTGACAGGTTGCAGATACCAAGATGGCGGCTGTGGAAAGGGCTCATATAATTGTTGACTCCGGTGGAGGGACAAAACCTGGTTAGTAAGCTTTTAAAATAAATAAATATTGAAAATATACGTGAAATTGCATTAACAGTTTATCCCAAATATGGCTGGTTTGTTTATTTTTTTGAATTATTACGTATTTGTATTTTCTACCGTTGGTTGTTCATTCACTGTCGTTTCCATTATTGATACCTTATTTTATTCATTTAAATCTGAATACAATGTTATTTAATTTTACTAGTCCTTTCCTCCGAAGTCTTAAAAACACAATTGGATGGCCTGATGGAGCGCTTGCGTAATAAATCGAATCACTTCAAATCATGGACGGAAAATGCTAAAGCTCTAAAGGCAGCTCTTGTGGTAAATAATAATTAAACACTAGTTGTGCATACTGTATTTGCAAATTATTAAGTGATATAATTTTATTTATGCTAGCAGTTTTTTTTTTTATTTGATAATTTTGCGTTAATTATTTTTTTTTAAACTATAGGATAGAAGACATGTTTTAGAAAGCACTGAAAGAACACAGTTACAGAAATGTTTAGATACACTTCAAAAATCTATTAAAGGTTGCTGAAAATTGCAATTTTTGTTATGAAAATGCTAATTTTTTGATTTGTTTTTTAGTGACATCATTACAATCTATGGTTGAAAGATTAGAAAGTATATCTAGACAATTAGGGTATGTTTGTGTTTTTCAGTACCGATATCAATTTACTAGCTTTCTGTTCATTGTTAATTTTTCTTTTTAACTTTAGATTGAAGCTAACTGTTGAGCCAGGCGGAACCGATTGCTTCATTAGTTCAGATATGTTTTACGTGGAAGTGCTGTTAGAAGTTGAAGGAACTGTGAAAGATGTAAAAATATCTCATCATGGCTCTGGCGATCCTGTGGTTTGTGCAATTTTGTAAAGTTAGTAAAATGTTAGTAATGCCATTAATTGTATAAATTATTTACAGAGTTGTCTTGAATTAACTGAAGTTTTAAGGTATTTACATATGAGATTTATTGACTAGAATAGAGAATAATTTAGTAAATGTTTTTACTTATAGTAAGGGAGATTTTACAGAATTTACGAAGCACTTGGAAGGTTTATCTGCAATGTATCAACTAAATGCTGATACGTATGTCTTAAATTATTTTATTTACAAGATTATCACTAATTTTAAATTATAATAATAGAAAGCAGAAAAGTAAAGCGTTTTTAGCTCTTCAAGCTTTAGAAACAGATCTTACCATGTTATCGCAATTGCAAAGGTATTTAATAAAATTAAAAATTTTTAGTTTGTACTTACTCGAATTTTGATGTTATAGCTCTATTAATGATCCTTGTAATTTGGTGCATAAATCGCCTGTTGGAATATTACAAACTCGAAGAGGGGGTTAGTATAGTAATTTTAAATTAATGATTTAAATAAACTAATTAAATTTGAAACGCAGGTCATCCTATGAAGCTAACTTATTTCATATCTCCGTATGATCTTTTGGATATGGATTCGAAAACCTTAATTCCTTTATCAGTAGATAGTACGTAATATATAGTTGTAAATTCTTCAATTAAATTGTGATTTAATTAAATTATTGTTTGGTTTAGCTGTGATTGAGAAGCAGTTGGGTTACTCAGTTATGGTTTGCATCGAAAGTTCAACCGCTCACAAGCTGCAGAACCAGTCGCTAATGTCTATTTCAAGGACTCACGATGGCAAAAGGTTTAATATTTATATGTTTCATTAAAATAGGGTTCTTAACTCTTTTCGTATTATTTTTAGCTTACCTTCATTTGCTGCACCGAGTAATTTGAACAGCATAACTTTACCTGCAAATTTTGTCTTAAAGCTTGACACTCCTATGCCTTTAGCAATCACACTAGTGAAAAAGATACAAGGAGTTACTCGTAAGAATAATTTCTGTAATTTTCAATCTTTTATTTTAATTTTTTTTTTTGTTAGATATTGAATGCGCTGACATTGGAACAAGTCAACCGTTGTTAAAGTTGATTTCTCAATTAGCTTCAAAAGGAGAAATTGATTCTCACAATCAAGGACTTTTTGTTGTAAGTACAGTAGTTTTATTAAGAAAATTAATTAAAAAAAGTATTTATACATGCAAATTAAAATTGATTTACAACAACTTTTGAATTGTCTAGACTCTTCCCGACCAACACCATTGTTACTTTTTAAGTGGAGGGTATTATTTACAAGGAGTAATGGTGTCTTCAATTCCATTCACTCATCCTACTCATGTACCTCAGATTCTCATTTTTTTGCGGCAGCAAGCGTTGTTTAATACTTTAATAAGTAGTTGCATTCGTCCGCAAAGCAAACAAGGTATATTACAATAATACGATTAATTACGATAATTTCAAAAACTAAATTTTTTTTTTTGATATTTAGACGTGGAATCAGCTATGATGTTTGAAGTTTCAGCTTTATCTTGGTTACACGTTTCTGTTTCATTTGAGCATCCCATTGAAGAATCTATGGCTACAGGTGAGATATTTGACTTGTTAATCGTATAATAATAAATTATTACAGTAGACCAATAGCATTTTAGTACAAATTATTTTTCTAGTCAATTTATTTTTTTGAATTAATAAATAATGGCGATCGATTTATTAATAAAATAATAAAAACTGATTATTTCATGTTTTAAAAGCCTATTTATTTATCAAAAGAATACCCCTGACAATATAATGACAACTATTAATATCAAAAGTTTTTATTTTTTATTTTATTAGCCGAGTTTGATCTTTCCGATATAACTACCGTTAAATGTAAAGTCCACACAATGCCAAATGAGGCTTTTATATGTTCTGATGATTACGCCAGTAAAGTCATTCAAAGGTAACTGATATTTTCTTAATAAGAATATTTTGAGTTCCGATTCTGATTTTTTGAAAACTTCAGATGCTTATCTATACCAATCACCATGCGGGCATTAATTCGCAAATCGCAAGAAAGACACATGATGCAACCACGTTCTCATCAAACTAACGGTGGGGACATCCTTCTCAATATGGTTTCTTCTGCTACCTCAACAAATTCAACGTCCAACCAGGGAAACTTGCTAAGTCGCCCGTCACCTTTTTTAGAATCGGGAGGCGGGCAGAGTAACCAATTTGCTACTGATTTTGATGTGAAGCTAAACGTACGTGCGAAAAGTTTGCCGGCATCTGCCGCTGCATCTTCCAATGGGACTTCTAGCGTTCAATCGGATAATACCACCGATGTTAAAATGGAAGATTTAAGTCAAAAGCCTTCGTACGTTTCGAATAGCGATTTAGATCCGCATCAAAATTACTTGGAAACTCCCCACACCACTTCAAACGTTGAATGTACTGCAAACAATAATAATCAGGGAAACCTTTTTTCCATCACGCCTGAGAAAACAAGTCCTCTAACAAACACCACCGTACCACAGTTAGGGAACGTGTTCTCTCAGGCGGCTTTGCAAACTCAACAAGCACCATCTCAAGCTTCATCCACTAAAGTAACTGGTACGGCAACACCACCAACTAAGGTTATTAGTTCGGCAGGACCACCCGCTTCAGGGGGAGGAAAACCCAACGCTATGTTGATGAATCTTTTAAACGACGTTCCTCAAGGTCAGCCGATGAGCATTAGTGGATCGACGCAGAATTTAAAGCCAAGGAAACAGCGAAAAAGAAAAGCTTTAGGGGCTGATGGTAGTACTGCTAGCAGCAATAACAGTAGCCCCAGAAGTACAACCGGTCGCAGTCCGAAGCGAAAAATAAGCGAAGATGATGGAAGCGGAAAAGATACATTTAACTTGGACGCCGAATCGAACGACAGCTTATCAGTGGGGTTTACAGATGCTGGACAAACAGCTAGCGAAAATCAGCAAAATTTAGAAGCGGTTTCGAGAAGCGATCCACCTGATATTGCGTCAACATCACCCGACTACTCCGAAGTAAATATTCCTGCTGAAAGAAATTTTATTCCGAACGCGAGACCGCCGAACTTTCACGTAAAAACCGAACCTGGGGAATTTAAAATCGAAACGTCAGATTCCTCCAAATCAACTAGTGGAAAAAATGAGGAAAAGCCTAATTTTACGGTAACGACGACTAACCTATCCACAAAATCATCCGGCTCATCATCATCCTCTTCGAACAATGAAAAATTAAAAGAAGTTGTTAAGAAGGTGAAAAAACCAAAAGTCGATTTAATAATAAAAGAAGAAAAAGACATTTCTCTTGGAAAAGAGATAGAAAAAATTCCTATCGTTTTCGATATTACTTCTTCAGTCGATGGACGAACGATTGAAGTTTCGAGAAATAACGAGCACGTAGAGCGAAGGCCTAATGTAGAAATAATTCCGCTCGGAACTAATACTTCCACCACCACTACTTCGTCTAACGTTCAAACAACGACCGCCGCGTTAAACGCCTTCAACAGCAGTTTAAAAATGAATAAATCCGATTCGAAAGATATATTCAAAAGAGTGCGGAGAATAGTGTCGAGCGACAATTTAGAGAGGAAAAACAAAGTGGACGGAAAAAAGGACCGCAAGCGTAAAAGAGTAGAAAGCGCCGACGGAATCGACGAAGCCATTTTGAAAGCCCCGAAAATAATTAATCTGATAACGCCGATTCCATCCAACGCGGGAATTAGCGTTTTAGATAAAAGCATGGCGATCGTCACCACCACATCCACTACAACCACTTCTTTGCATAAACACGAAACGGTAATGAGGCCGGTAACTTTAAATATGAAATCGCCGCTCGGTTCCTCCACGAATACTTCGACGTTCAGTGCTGGAAGTAAAACGTCGACGACGCCAACGGGAACGGTTAAACGAAATTTTTTATCTTCTCCCACGGTGTCTCCGACTTTGAACGTTTCCCCGAATAAACCCGTGTCGATATTAAAAGCTTCGCAACATCAACAACATCATACTTCGCTGGTAAATAAATCCAAACAAAACGTATCAAAATCAAGCATAAAATCCAATCATTCGAACGACGTTAATAAAGTTCACATGAAAGTGCAAAATAAGAATCGAATGTCGAGCGGTTCAAAAAACACTGTCGCGCACTCGATTTCCGGCGGCATGTCGTCGAGCGGCGTAGGTAAGGTGCCGACCAAACCCGCCACCGTCAAATTAAAACAGTTGAATTTGAATCAGTCGGGTTCTGCTTCCGCACCTACGACGCCTACATCGTCAGCGCCTTCGACGCCTCGAGCCGTGACTAGTCCATCGGTAAATCAACGAGGAGGGAGTTCGGTGAGTAACAGCGGAGGACTCGTTCTCACTTCGATACCAACTTCTCCCACTATGAGTGGTACGACGTTAGCTATTTCGCCCAATAGTTTGAGCGCAACTACCACGAATAACAGCGGAGGAAATAATTTAGTTAAAATTCCAATGTCGGCCGTAAATGCCGTCAGTTTAAACGCCATAATAGCTGCGCAAAAAGTGAATAAAGCCGCCGTGGCTCGTTCGAGAAAAGGATCGTTATCGGCCGTCATCGATAAATTAATGGCAAGTAGCATGCAACACACGGGCGGAGTTGGCGACTCTCCTCAACCGGATTCACTGCCGCTTTGTAAAAGCGAGTTGCAGAATTTAGCCGCGATGAAAATCGACGGCCTCCCCGAAAGATATCAGCTAAAAAAGGAAGGACAAAGCGGGCAATCTCAGACCAAAGGACAGGCGAAAATTAATCAGTCCGATTCCGGAGGAGGGAAAAATGCCGGCGATACGAAAAAAGCGGAGTTTACTGTTAAACAGAGCTCTCAAGGAATCAAGTTGACGGTGACGAAAACGCATTGCAGCGAAAGCGGGTCCAAGCCATCCGTTCGAGGTTCGAAATTTGGAAGCGGCGGTTCTTTTCACAAATCGGGTTCGCCGAGTAAATTTAGCGGAAGTTCTACTGGTTTAAAACCTGGCGTAAATAGCGGACCTGCTTCGAAAAAATCTTATACGCCGCCTTCTTCAAAATCTTCCGCTAACGGTAGTGTAAGTCCGAACAAATCTCTTTCTCAATCGGGACAGTCAGCAGTACAAAAAACCTCGGTTTCACCCATACCCTCTTTATCCAACGCTATATTTTCACCAAATAAATCATCGTCGTCATCATCATCAAATTCGAGCGTACCGAGGCCGGGAAAATTCGCTAGTGGGAGCGGGAACGAGTCAAAGACTAGCTCATCGAACAAGAGCCCGAAATCTCAAGTTGATCGACCTCCCACACCGAAGTTAATTTCTATTCCTTCGTCCACAGCCTTTACAATGCCTCCGCCTCCTCCACCGCCGGAAACGACAACGTCGACGAGCGCAAAGAAAAACGATCCCGAGACTCTTAGGCATTCGCCCGTGAGACAATTTACGAAGCACCGCGATTCGCCCGTTGAAGAATCCGAAACTGAAAAAGCTTTCCAGAGATTATTGCAAGCCCAAGGAAATCCCGGAAGTGTAAGTACTAGCGGAAATAATAACGGTAATAGCAGTAGCAACGGCGTTACAACGCAAAAAACTGTAACAAACGGTCCTGTGACGGATTTGGCGGTGATTAAAGATTCGACGCCGCCCGTTCCAAGACCCGAAAGCGTAAAAAGCGAAAGTCCGGGAGGGAGATCCACACCAAAACCGGTTTCCCCGAGTTTGACGCCGCTCAGAGCGAGTCCAATCGACATGGTTAAAAGACCGCCGACTCCGAAAATGGAGTTGCCCATTTTTAAAAGCGACGCGAACCTCCCACCAGTTCCCGAACCAATCCTTAAAAAATTTAAAGCGCCTAATAGTTCGAACAGTCGGGAAGCTAGCAGTCCGGAGGAAAATCTGGTGATGGATTTTCCCGGAATTCAACAGCTGCAACACAACGCGAGTTTGACGGAAATGAAGTTGGTGAAACCGATACCATTAACTCCTCAAACACCTCTAGTGCCGTCGACGCTTTTAAGTCCCCCTCCACCACCTCCGCCGCCGCCCCCACCACCTCCTCAACCGGTGTTAAATTCCCAAATCGTTTCGTCGGCGCCTATCAATCCCGGCGACAACCCGGTTCCTCCACCGCCCCCGCCCATATCATCTTCCCAGACTCAACAAACACCATTAACGCCAAAATCTCCAACGGTTGAACCTGTAAATCGTCCGCAACAACAACAGCAACAAGCACCGCAGCAAGCATTTTCCCCTTTAGTCGTGCAACCTTTAAAATCACCAGCTCAACCGTCGACACCTGCCATGGCTCATACGCCTCAGTCTGAACATTCGAATCCAAGTTCTGTAGCTCATTCCTCGCCCTATGATATTGACGACGATTTAATGGACGAGGCTTTAGTTGGATTGGGGAAATAATATTGGGTTTCGCTAATCGAAAAACTTGTTTTTAATTTTAACGATGAATAATGATTTACTAACGACAATTTTGAAAAAAAAAACAATTGCTACACTAATTATTTATGTCAATACGGTATAAAATTATTTGGAAATGGTTTATTTGCATATCTGTGTGTACATAAACTCAGGATTAAACTAGTTTTATCTTCAAAGTATAATATTAACCACACATAATTAATATCGCTGTAAAAAGAAAATGACAGGCATGTAAAAGATAACAAAATATATTATACATTTTTTGATTTACAAATTATCATGGATGAAATTTTTTATTTATTATACAGTTAGTTTGGTTTGTTTATATTTGACGTAGTCGTTCATGTTGAATAAGGAGATCTCGGTTTCGTGTCGTACGCCGCTCATTCTTAACGTCGTTTCTTCGCTGTTCAGAATGAGCTGCTCGTCTTCCGTGTTAATCACGGGATCGTTCGTTTTGGCACCGTACGCTTGATGTTGAATCTTCATCGTGTCGTAATTGTAGTTTCGCACGGGAGGCGGCAAATCCGAGCGTTGTTTCAACGCGGTTAAAACGTGGGAAAAAAAGGCTCGGGTATTTTGATCCAAATCCACATCTTTTATAACCAGATTGCGAATGTTTCGGTGCTCGAAAGATCTTATCACACGAATAGTTATGATAACATCGGGTAAGTCATCTTTAACTTGATTCATTTTCAATTTCTACGAGATAATTTTATTATTTTATGCATTCATAATAATTATAGCTATTAATCACAAAAGCAGGTTATACACTTTTAAGAGTTGAGCTTTAGGATGTAAATATTTTAAAACATTAAATTGATTTATACCTACAGTTTTTTTCAATAAAATCTTATTTATTCTTGTTAATCTCGGATTAATATTCCTCCAATTTTTGTGATTTATTACAATATTATGGAAGCCGCCATTTTTCTAAAATGTTGTCTGCTCATCAGCTGATCGTCATTAATTTTGCCGATCGAGTTCATACCAGGCACTTTGATAAATTCCTTAATAATTTTAATTCGAAATATTTTCAATAAAGGCGCTGCAGTCGCAAAGTAACCGGGTTTGCCCTCTCAAACACAGTCGCATTGCGATTGCAGCGCGTCGTTGGTAATCATTGGAACTATGATTTATCAAAATGCCTGGCACTGTATAACCAAATCGCCTGTAACAGTCATTTTCGTAATAACTTATCAAAATAAATGAACAAGCTAGGGCCTAGGCGATACATCTGGAATTATAAAACTTAATTAGTTCGATGGAATAAAAGTAAGGAAATTTCGTAAGAAAAAATATAATTTTATTATTACAAAATACACAAATGAATTTATATTAAGACTGGAATCAATTACAAGGCACATGAGATTTCTCTTGTAAGCAAAACTTGACCAAAACAAAATAATTAAAAATAAAAAGTGCCATCGCAGATGATAATAATTTTTTTTTAAGTAAATGAGTCGTACAAGGCACTAATTTTACTTCTAAATTACATTTAAAGATAATAATTATTACTAGAGATTATATTTCTTTAAATATATAAACATTTGAGAAGAATTTTTTTTTTCATTTTCGTTTTTAAGAATATTGCTATAAACAATAATTATATCAATAAATACGATTTGAATAATTAATCATGTGCGATATAAATTAATAAACAATAATTTTTTTGAATAATACGAATGAAGAAGAAAAAAAACCAAAAATATACAAAACAATAATGTCTAAAAAAAAATTTAAAATCACTACAAATACAGTGCTTCTAGAATAATTATTATGAGATTATTAAAGTAAATTTACACAAGACTATTCTTTTTAAATGAACTAAATACAATATGTAATCGAGCTTAATAAAAGCCCACAAATTATTAATACTTTTTGAAACATCGAAGATGCTCTTTTCATTTTACACTTAATATATTTAATATATTGTCTCATTTTAATATTATCTAATATATACATTCTAAAAAAACACAAAAAAAAAGATATTAATAATCAACTTTAAATATACAGTGGCCAAAAAAAAGTATTTAAACACCCAATAAAAGTGATCTTCCAAATTGAACGAGAATACTGTTAAACAATTATTATTGCTGAGAAACATGTAACTATCATGTATAAAAATAAATTGAAAAAAAATACCAATTAATGAGAAATTTTTTTTTAAAAAATGTAAAATATCAATGCTAATGAAATTATAGTGCGCTATAAATTTGAATAAATATTGACAAATAATTTTTAATAGAGAAATTTTTATCTTCCATCATGTCAACAATCCCCAGGTTAAAATCTCTTATGTTCCAATCCATATTTTGCATTGAAATTTACATTTTTTTAAATTATATTTTTTATACCAAAATTTCAATGCAAAATGAAGATTATAACATAGAGCATTTAAGCTGGGATTGTTGACATGTTGGAAAATAAAACGTAGAATGATGTAGAAGTTATTTGCCAGGAATTCTTTTTAATTTCTGATGCATTACACTGTATTCCTATTATTTTGAAATTTATATTTTTTTAATTTTCTTTTTTATGCAAGTAGTAGTTACATGTTTCTCTGCAATTGTTTGACAGTGTCCTTGTTACAATTTGAAACTTTATTTGAAAAAATATCACTTTTACTGGCTATCAAAATACCTTTTTTTTTGATCTCTGTAGGTAATGAATCTACAAAATATCTACAGAAGAAGATTTTGGATTTTCAAAGCAGGATTATGCGCGAACTCCTTCATCGTTGGGAGTGTAGGGTGGTGGAGGTGAGGTATATGGAACGGGAAAATATTGTGCTCGACTGGGATAATCCACCGAAAAAGTCTCCATCCCTTCGAATTCGTCGAGCAGCGCGTCGTCTTGATTATCCTCCTGGGGAGTGTATCTCCGCATGAGATTGGCCGCGGCGGCGAGAATGGCTATGGATCCCGCAGCAGTTATTAGGTAAAAACCGACGTCGAACTTGACTTCAATTTTCGTGCCTCGATTGGTTTTCGTCACTTCTTGTTGATGCGCGATCAACGTGGAGATGTAATAACACAAACCAACGGCTGTGACGCAAAATAAAACTACGTCGAGGAAGTAAAACTTGTTTTTATTATTCATTACTCAGCTTTAAATAATTTTATCAAAAACATTACCTGTAACCACACTGCCTACGCCACTTCTTTTAAACGCTTTTAACAGATTATGACTTACTCCGAATGTGTCCACAAAAAAGGCGAATAAACTCGCTAAGATTCCCAGAAAAACGATTGCTATAGTCATTCTGATCAACAGAGTAATTTGTGGAGTGACGCAATTTACTAAAACTAAACAAAAATATGCATTTAGATCATTATTGATAATTATTATTGTTGATCAAATGATTAAAATGGAAACTGACTCTCATTGTAACCGTGATAAATATTATCTTCTCCCACTTCGTTGCGATCTATCACTGCCGACGACGATGAGTCTTTCGTGTCGAAATATCCCACGTAAAAAAATTCGTATACGCTGATAAATTTGAGAGGGCAAGATCCTCCTTTCAGATGAAACCATTTGGGTTGTGCGAGGGCCGAAGATAATAAAACGATGACTACGATGCTTAAAACAGCTGAAACGATGTTTCTTTCTCGCGTCTTCTCGCGCCATCGACGCCGATGGAAACCCGTTGGCGAATACATAATATTATTCTTTTTATAAGATTAATTAAATAACAAAGTGTAAAGATTTAATTTTATACTTTAGTACCATAAACATTTATATTAACTTAAGACTTATAATATTAACAAATATCAACCACCATTGAATGTCCATTACGCCGTGGTCGTCATTGTGGGCGAGTAAATACAGCACAAATCGTATTACGCAATGCTTCATAAAATATTGACGTAGCGGTTGTTGTACGTTCCGTAGTAACGTTTTTACGTAACCAACTGCGGTATAATTTGAATCTGTATAATTTCGTAATTTATATTATAAAATTACCACAAAAGCGTATTTATTTGATTGTAAAGGAATAAATTGTTAATTTATTAATGTTAAATTGTACACAAAATGTACTAAAATACTGTAATAGAATGTTTTTTCAACAGCTGATTAGGGGGCCTGGATTATTTTTGCGGTATCCATGGAAACCGAATGAATACAAACAGGGAATCATTCTGGTAGCGTTGAAGAAGTTTGAAAACTTTAAAAGCAAATTATGGAAGAATCGTGGTTAAATGCTTTTCACGATGCGACAGCATCTTTGTACACTTTTTCCCAATGCATGACCCTCGCTAATATTCAAGGCGATGGCGACCATAAACTCATAATTGGAGATTTGGGTAACGAATCTTCGAATATGGTTTTAAAAGTTTACAAAGGTATTTAAAATTTGTATTAAAAATATTTCGGTGGTTTATTATAAATTTATTATTATTTATTTAGGTACTAATATTATTAGTGAAAATGTGTTAATTGATGTTCCAACGGGAGTTGTCGCTTTTCATATGGATACTACGGAACCCAGAGTTGCAGGTTCAATGTCATGCAGCTTCTACTTTCAAATTAATTCACGTTAAAATAATGCATTTTTATTATTTGGAATTCTTAGCTGTGGGCGTAGCTTCCGGGCCGAATATTTATATTTATAAAAATTTGAAGCCATATTTCAAATTTACATTGCCATCTATGGACATTGATGCCTCTGAAAAAGACGTTTGGGATCAAGCAAACCAAGTAATAAAATTAATATATAGCTCGAGTAGACAGATAATAGTGGTCATTCTGTTAAATTTACTATTTCAGGATAAAATGGATGTTGTTACACTTCGCGAAGTTTTAGAGGGAATTAGGTAAATTCGGTCCAAATCCAATCATTTCGCGTGCATGCAGAATTACATTTTGGGTTTTATTTTCCAAAAAATTTTAAGATTGTTTATTTCTGGTAAAAGTCTAGTTTCATATGAGTTTAATAACGTAGTTAAAACTATAAACCGAAACATTTTATTTACAGTAAAAAAAGTTTTTAATTCCGTTAAAACAAATTATTTTCATCAAAACCTTTTCCATTTTATTTTATTTTCTTGTCAAAAAAATTATTTTATTTTAAGTAAATTTAATATCTCATTGTTCATTTATAAAAGGTTCTTTTATTTGCGTGAATTATTTTTTTTTTCTTTTGTTAAAAAAAGTACATACAATTTATTGTTACTAAAATTTATGATAGAAATACTTATTACATAACTTTAAAAAACAATAACTAGGTATTAAAGAATTAATTTCGAAAAAAAAATTTAAAAAATGGACAATAAAAATGAAATACCATTGAAAAGTTAAAATAATGGTGATTTGAATGCTCCAATAAACTTTAGTCAATTGCCCAAAAACCGGAAGTTAGTTGAAGCGCATGTCCCGTGACAATAATTGTTTACAAATTGATTCTTAAAAAGTTTTCAATTTGAAAATAATGTTTTGAAATGTTTATAAATTAAATACACATTATAATAAATTTAAAATTCACATGAAATATATTTTAAATAATAATTGCAGAAGTGAAATTGGTGAGACGAATTTGACATCTCGCTCACAGAAGTATTTTCTTTTATTTAAATAATCCATACTTTTTTTCTTAAATAATTATTTTTACTTCTAATTTACCAGATTTTTATTAATTGATCCGGAAGAAATGGCTTTATTCGCAAATACTCATAAATCTCAACCTTTAAAAAAGCAGGCAAGTTTTATTGAATTAATGCTAACATTTTAATTAACATTAATAATAAAATATAGTATAATAATACAATGTTTGCAGACTTTAATAACGTGTTTAGGAACTTTAAAAAAATTCATGTACGACGAAGACGCAATTTCCTGTTTGGTTATAGGAACTGAAAGTAGTCACGTTCACATTTTGGACCCTCAAGCTTTTACCATATTATCCACGGTAAACATTTAAATAGAAATGCAGTAAAAACAATATTTTTGTTTCTTAAACATGTGTTTTTGTAATGAAAATGTAGGCGACAGTTCCCTCGGTTCCAGTTTTCATGAAAATGGTAGGTTTGTTCGACGTGGAATACCGAATTACGTTGTCGTGTCGAGACGGATGCATTTATACGCTAAAACGAGGAAGCAAACAAGCCAAATTTTGCATCAAATTATCTTATCAGATAGTGGCTTTAGCTACCGTTGGCAAATACATAACAGTTGGATGCAACAATAAAACATTGCAATGTTTTAATGCAAAGGTACAATTATTATTTGCATACTCGATTGTCTTTTAATTGTATATGCTGCAATTTATGTATTAGGGTAAACAAATGTGGTGCCATCAAATGAATAATAATATTTTAACGATGGAAGTGATCGAATTAAGTCATCTCAGTGTTACTCTATTGGCGGTTTCGGTCGAAAACGAAGGAATATATTTATATTCGGATAAATACGTTGTGGGAAGAATTGAACCGGAAGAGTCCATAACTTCTATTTCATTCGGTCGATTTGGACGAGAGGCCAATTCCTTGATTTTTGTTACGAAAGGTGAATAGTTTATAGCATTCAAAGCAAAGAAAAAATGGCGAGGACAATTCAAAATTTATATTTCTTTGGGCTGGTTATGGGTCAATAATTCAAATGTTGCCATTGTCTTTGCAACAATAATAATTTATACCGGGTGTCCGAGACGATATTAACACAACTTCCGTCCGTTGTTTTTAAGACAAAAATGTGAAGATAAAAACTTAAAAATTTGCCATTTTATATTTTGTAATAACAGCCAGGTAGCCTACTTTTGATTTTTGTCTTTGCCTTAAACTTAAAGTGAATGCAACTACACGATTGTATTGTCATTTTAAAAATATAATTATAATTTATTTCATAGATGGCGGTTTGATGATCAAAATACTGAAAAGGACGGCCAGATTTGAAGTGCAAGACACAACATTGAATCAAAGTAGTGTCCCAACGTCCAAATTAGGCATTCCTAAACGAACAAAATTATTCGTCGATCAAACTATGAGAGAAAGAGAAAATTCAGCCGGTTCAAATATTTCACTTGGAAATATACGCAAAGTAAATATAGGAATTTATTTATTTATTTTCTATCATATCATAGCGATGCACCGAATTTATCAACAAGATTTGTATAAACTTCGCCTGAACACAGCCAGATGCTACGTCGAAGCTTTGGAAGCCAATCTTAACCTGATATCAGTCAACGCGTCCGACAGCATTAAACTATCAGCTAGGGTGATAATGAAATAATATTCATTACTGTTGTTTATCTAAAAACAATTTAATTACGTTTACTATTAATTTAATTAAAAGGTTCAAGGTCTTGGACCAGTTTTTTGTCTCAAAGTTGAACTTCAAAATATTGGCACGAATAAAATGAGCACCGATCTGGCCATAACCTTCATTTGGGATCAAAATATATACTCGGTTGAAACGTCTTACATAAAAGTAATACTGTAATAATTATTGAAATTTATAATTTAAACTCAGCAGGGGTGAAATTATCGTTTAGGTACCGCCTTTGGTTCCTGGAATAAACTACGTTTTTCAAACCATCGTCAAATGCCTGTCAGAAGTTGCAGTTTCCAATACGATTAAAGTATGTTTTGGAAAAAAAATAATAATATTAAACTGTATATTAAAATTAATTCTCCAAAAAATTTTAATTCAGGTATTCGTTTTTAAAAATAATGATCGCAATCCTATAGTCAGCGCAATTGTGAATATGCCGTTGAGCGAATCGATCTGTAATTAATACGCCCAGTTAAGTGCTTTTTGGTAAGTGTTTTTATTTATTTGATCATTAACATAGCTCACAAAATATTATTATTATTATTATTATTTAATATACCACCGGTGTACGAGTTTTTAAATTTGAAGAATTAAATTTTAAAGCGTGATACTGCGTTAGAAATCTTTTTTCTTTCGAAGAAAATTTATTTCAATCCGAATTTGCCAATCAACTCTGTTACTTTAGCAATGTAAGCGGTTTTCGCGTCGTCTTGAGAGGTTCCTAATAACAAAAAAAGTTAAAAATCCATTACGATAATTATTATAAAAGCATTAATGTACCTTTTTTGCCGCTCCAAGCATCCCACTTGGCTTTCCCTTTCAGATCCAACATGCCGGGACGTGCTTGAAATATTTAAATAACACTTTGTTTTATTAGCATATATACGTACGTCAATAAAATTTATGTGAAAACGAGCAAACCGGTGTTGACGTCTCCCACTGAGGCTTGTTTGTATAATGCGTACAATTCGAGAAGTTCCCCGTCTGAAGGAGCTCCTTTCAAATTACGAACGTCCTCAGCCGCTTTATTGAAATCCTATTTAATGGGTTTTACATGACGATTATTCAATACTGAAACCTTGAACGTTTGATTTGATCATGCGATCGTCATGGAAAATAATGCTTTGACTTTTTTTTTAAAAAAAAAACATTGTTGCCCAGTGATTATTTGGTCAACAAAAATATTGATCATGGATAAAGAAAAAAAAAACTTTTAAGAATACACGTAGTACAA
>JAQGAY010000825.1:0-19785 GCA_034698085.1 Polydesmus angustus | reverse complement strand
GTTTATTAATGATTTTAAATAGAAATATATTTCATAGGCGAACAACAATAATTATTATTGATTGTCTATGGCATACATGACGAGGTCCACAAATGTTTTAAAAAAATTTAAAATTAATATTAGGCTTAATTAAAATTGCTTTTTGCTACTGAATCAAAATTGTGTTTCTTTTAGAAGTTTGCAATGCAAACAAAATACGTTATTATTTTCGTTTTCTAAAGATAATTTTTAATTTCTGATTTAAAAATTACCACACAAAATTTTTAAGTAAACGCAGTACATGTAACATACATGCATGCATCGAGTGTGGTTAACTTAAACTATCGATACCCTGTTTTACTTTTTTTTTTTTTTTTTCTGAAAACGAAAAAAATTAATGGTGCGATATTTTAAATACGCTGTACAGTACATCTAAATCGTGGTTGAAGAGCGTGAAAATTGCGTATTAAATTGGCTGAAGATGTAGGAGTGCGATACCTGTCATGAAGATGATGAAGGAAGGGGTGGTGGAGAGGGAGTTGTTTGTTTGTAGATTGGGGGTAGCCGCACCTTTACCAACTCTGGTTAGTCCTGCCAAAGCAGACACAATTACCACGTTGTAAAATTAATAGGATGAGGATAGGTTTAGGGTTCTTTAAGATTTTAAGCAGCGTGGTGCCACAAATTGCCTTTCATAGATCCATCTAAAACCTGCTGACCTTTTTCTTTTATTGTCACCGCATACGTATGTTTTTATCTACGGGTACACGTATACCGAATTGCGTATGACAAGACCTTCATTTCAATTTTGTACTGGCTTTTTACTTTTAACAACTTTTTTTTTTATTTTAAAAAAGGAATTTGTGGCATACCGAAATACTCGACATTTTATTAACATCGACAACTACAAAATTTGAAATAAAGACATTCTTTAAAGTTATAGCATTTTTTTAAAAAATTTTAAAAATCTTCAAACTCGATAATAATAATAAAAAGTTACAAGTTATGGAATATGTGTAATGTGTTCTATTAATTTTAGCTATTAGGGAATTGTTAGCATATTATTAAAAGCATTCAATATAAATTATTTTAGTAAGTATAATGTAGGCCGATGTTAATTTCCTATTACAGCAAACAAATACCGTATCTAGAAATTTATGTCAATTTTTGAAAATTAAGTAACACGCAATTTAGCGGTGCAGACTACTTTATTATAAGCTTTTACTTGATTTTGTAAATTTTAATCTTTTCTTGAGTCCCCAAAATGCAGTATCGTAGTTATAAATACGCATACTATACTGTAGTTCAGTAAGTCATATAATTATCGACAATATATGCCATTTAAATTTTTATTAAACGAAAGTTAATATAAATGTACATTAACATTTGTTTTCGAATTTCATGTACAGTATTTAAAGCATTTTATGGGCTACTTAATTTTTTTTTTTAATTAAAAAATATATAATTTGTACGGGGTATTTTGTTTTGTAGTTTTTGAGAAGCCTATTTATCCCTGGAACCGGTACCGCTGAAATAATTTTTTTAAAAGAGATTTAAAAATATACCGTGTCCGTAATTCATTACACTGTATTTAAATTTATTTTTTTCAAAAAATGCCATGACCGTTATTTTTCCGCACAAAAATTAAAGCTCACAAAAGCCCTAATAAAAAGTACGCCGCTTTTGGTTTTCAGTTTTATTACTGCCTTAAACCATGTAGTCAACCGTGTAGACACTCGACCGACTCTGTTAATGACATTTCCTCACCTTGGATTTATAGTCCCTCTCCCAAAAAAATTAAACGGGGCTCATAAAAATTCTGGTAGAAGGTCACTAAATGCATTTCGTATTAGGTGATCTACCTGTTCTCTATCAATAAAATTTTTTTTCTCCCTCATTTTGATGACGAGGGATGTAAATAATAGCATCATGCACTCTAAACATTTTCAAAGTTAAGCAAATAGATTACGAATTCGGGATATTAAAAGCGCTTGTAATTTGTAAACGTAATGGAAGTCTTGCCTCTCCACCTTTCTTCTTATCTCGTCAACGTCAAAAACAGGACCATGCCACCCAATTAGTTGACAGATAACCTTTTTAACGTTATCACATAACTGCGATTTGATGAGTTCTACATGTTGATATGAATTGATGTATCTTAAACGTAAGCGGCAAAAGCAGCGAGGGGCAAAATGAGCAGCTTCTCTCTGGGCGGATTAACGTTGGGCGAATGTAAAAGCCAAAGGAAGGGGGGAGAAAACTGAAGAAAAAAGTTACGGCAGGGAGTTGGGAGAGAGAGAGAGAAAAAGAGATAAATTTCTTGAAAAAGATGGGGTGGTTGAAACTATTAACCACCCAACTCACGATCTTTTTTCGTTTTCTTCTCACCTGTTTTTTTTTTTTTTTTTTGAATTCCCATATTACATGAAAATATTCAATGCGACCGGTCGACTACTTAACTTAAGTTGAGATCAAGTACTACAGTTGTTGATGCGGTGGTGCTAGTGGTTGGGTAACACAAGCCCAGTACCAGCAAACAACATAGTAGTCGCCACTTTTTTTTTAATGGTTGGGGTGGACCACCTTGTACACAACTCTTGTAACCTTTGAACTACCTTTTAGCGATTGCTCAAGCTCAGTTTAGATGCGTAGGTAAAAAATAGTTATATTCATGGGAACTCGATGACCTCTGCAACAACAACTATTTTTTTTTTATGTATACTTTCGGACTTTTTTTATTTTCATCGTTTTCGGCCAGAAAAAGCAAAAAGCTATGAACCAAAAAAAAAAAAAAAAATAGGGAAAGATAAAAAAAAAAATATTTTAGAAGAAGAAAATAAGTGATGGAGGAAGTCAAAATGGACGGATGGATAGACGGAATAAATAGGGATGAATGACCATCGTGCATATTGGAAGGATAATAATAGACTGGTCATTTGACTGCCCATTTAGATTTTAGAATTGAAACGAATACAATACTCACTTTATTAAACACGTAAACATTATTTTTTTATTTTATTTAAAAATATAAAAGAAAAAAAAATGTCTGTCTATATAAAATAACTATTATTTTATGGCGTTTTTTTTTTTTTTAAAAAAAAAAAGAACTTAGAATTAACTTTTGTAGAATAAAAATTTTATTGCGGTTTTTTTTTTATGGAAAAAGAATGAAAATAAAAGGCTTTTAGAGCATAATTGAATTAAATGTTTTGGCTTTGCAATTCTAAAGAATAATTCAACTGGTTGTATTAAAATAATTTTATATTCTAGAGCATAAAGTGATTTAAATTTCGGAAATTGACAAGTTCATTTTTTTTTAAACTTGACTTCCGATATTTATTTTTACGTTTAGCGAGTTATTTTTTTTTTTTTTTTCAAACGTTACTGACATTTATTTTGACTCGACGATATAGTTCTTAGAGCAGAACTATTCTAATTCTTAGAATATATTTAGCCAAACTTCCGACAAGTATAGCGAACACTTTTAAGTTATTGAAATGGTTGAAAATGACGCGTATTTTTTTTTTTTTTTTTTTGTGTAAAAAGCCGAAGTGACCAGAGAAAAGAGAAATGGCGGTTAGAAAAGTAGTACATAAGCCGAGTGTAAATCTCTCCCCTCGTATTTCGTTTCTAGGCGCATTGAGCTGAGCCAGGCCGTATCTTCCCAGTCCAATTTCGCTATAAAATGCGCAACATCTTTGTTTAGGCATCTGAAATGTCAAGAGAAAGCCGACTGACACTCGGAAAGCTTGGAAGGACTAAAAAGCGACCTACTTGTTTTTATTTAACGACCGGAAGTCTCTGGTTCGATTTTTTTTTAATAACTTTCTTTCATCGAAAACCACACCAAAAGTTAGCACATGGTGTCAATATCGTCAAATGTTTCTTAGCCGGGTTTGCTCTCTCCAAGAGTAAAGAAAACCCTTGTCGGGGTGATCTACCCACACTCTCACCACCTTCCCCCTCCTACACCTCCCCCCTCTAATTTTCTAACCACCCCCCTTAATCTGCAACCCTCTAAAATTAGTAAGGGAAAAGCGACGTGTGTAAAGTTTTAAACTTGAAACTCCATACCGAATGAGTAAAAAGTTGAATAAAAATACTTATTACTATTTGATCAAAGACTGTTTATTCATAGCAGCTCGGAAGGATTTTTCGAGGAAGCATTAAAACTCAACTCGAATAACTTCCGAGAAACGGAATAAAAAATTGTATGTACGAAGCGCATACGCAGCAAGCGTAAGTGAATTTTAATTTAAGAACATGGTATAAAATCAACATCGCCGACTACACTTGTTGTGTATTTTGCTGGGAAATTTTGATCTTTAACGACTTATTAATGAAATTTATTTACGTTCAAGATTCAGGTTTTTTAAACCAGCTTTTCTTTATTTTGGGGAAAATGTAATTAAAAATTATCTAAAAATTTGGTTTTACGTTAGGTTGTTACCAGTATGCTTAATTTTTAAATTATTGTTCCTGAAAAATACTTGTAAAAAACAATTCGTGTAAAAAAAGTAATTGGGGAATTCGGTGATATTATATAAGGGCTACCTGAAAATACATACAGTAGAATCAAATTATTATTAATACATTAATAAAGGTATGAAAAATTTGTAAAATTCCCAAAATAAACAAAAAATATTTTTAAAATTGGTTAAAAAACTGTGTTGTTTCAAACTTTTTCGCGTAAAAAGAGAACTAAATTTTATTTTGAAACAGTGTTATTTCAAATTCGTGTAAAAAAAATCCGTGTAAAAAGAGAATTAGGTGTACAGTATTTTCAAACTAAATTTCAAACTATTCATATGACCGTTTTTTAAGCACGTAGCTAAAATGTGATTTTCTTAATTGCTGGATGTTATTTTTTTTCTCTTCATTTCGAATATAGTGTTTTTGAATTTGATATTTTAATTTGATATTTGAAAATAAAATATAAAAAATTTCATGATCAAACTCGCGGAATTTTTATATTTCTACTTAAATAATAGCATTGAAGATGTATATTTATTATGACTCACGAATAGTAATCTGCGCACAAGTCCTGACAAATTTGCGGGTGGTAAAATTTAGTCGAGTTGTAATAAAAAAAAAATAGTGCAGAAGTAAAAAAAAAAATGAAAAAGAAGGGAGGGAGTTGGGTGGAGAGAAGAAAGGTGCATGTTAAACCTATTTATTAAACTCGGTTCAAAATTGATGGTCACGCCTTTTGGCGGCTATACATATACAGTATCCCTTTTCCCCTACCTCCTGCAACCCCTACCTACCCCTCCCTCCGTCCACACCATTTGATTTTCGGTCTGCAACTTTTGCTTTTTTTTTTATGTACTCTTAAAAAAAAAAGCTAAAAACAAGTAGCTCAAAAATAATTATAGACGAAAAGCATAAATCAAAAAGCCCAAAGGCTAATTTTTTTTTTTTATTTATTTATTTATTGTTTTTTTTTTTCTTCCTTCGAGATATCAATAGATTATGTGTTTCATTCTTGCGAAACAGTATATCCTGTATTATTTTCTAATTTTTTATTCTTTTTGATACGAATAATCCCGGGCAAAGACAATGCGTGCAGTAAATTAAATTTGTTCGAACCGGAAATGGCACTTACCGTCATCGGTACCCATCTTATCCCTATAACTAACGCACAAACTTTTTGTAAAAATAAAAAAAAAAAAAAGTTAAAAGAGATAATAAAAAAAAAGTATATATTTTTTTTATTGTTTTGTGTTCTAAATTTATACCATTTGAAAAATTTGGGGAGTAAATATCTGTGTAGATTGTTTTCCAAGCTGCTTATCTCTGTTTCATCTTGTTTTTCGGTTACGTCGGTTGCGTGCGAAGGCGTTTCGTATCGTAATGGCAGGCGAAAGCAGTAAGCAGCGCAAACAAATTGTATACAAAATGTGGAATAAGACGAGAAAAAGAAAAAAAAAAACGTAAAGAGAAACAAAAATGAAGTCGAAAAGCGGTAAAAAGAAGACATCTGTTTGGAAAACCATAAGACCCCTGCCTGCAGTCGGTTGGTTTTGTTTGTTTGTTGTTATTCGATCAAAGGAAAACGAAAAAAGCAGCCAACATAATGTGTATACGTGGCGGAAGAAATTTGCAGCTTTGACTTTGATTAAAAACGTTGCAGCGGTGTGAAGCTGCCTGCCATCCTACAGATACAGTAGATAGATACACGGAATAGGGATGAGAGGGAAGGGAGGAGATGAAGCTGAGAAAAGCCTTTTGAGAAAATCGATACTCTCACTGCGAGCGAATTAAACGTCTTTGGACATCTGTACTATTGCTCTTAGGAAACCAGGGGAAATAGGCTGCTAGAATATCGCAACGCTAACCAAATTTTACGTCGTGTCACATGCTTTTCTTAAATTACTTACCGCGGCTAAATCGAGCGATAATGAATAAATAATTATTATTGATATTCAAACTTTTATAATGAGCTGGACTAGCAATAAACTACTGTATGCAAAATAATTAGTACAATACAGTGAAACCCGCTTATAGTGCGATTCAAGGGTCCGAGAAAAATTCGCACTATAAGCGAGATCGCACTATAACCGGGAAATGCTAAAAATGTAATTAAAAGTGTTTTCTTAGGAAAATGAAACATGTAAGCATAAAAAAAGCCTTACTGTAATTGGCACGAAAAAACTGCCCACAAAGTTTACAATTTTTAAAATTCCTATACTGTATTTGAAATAAAAAATTTTTTTTTTTAAAAAAAAATTATTTAAGTATAGCGCACTATAAGCGGGCTTATTATACAGACTTTTAGTCTCCGGGGACCCAAATATGGTCGCACTATACGCGGGTTCGCACTATACGCGGGTTCGCACTATAAGCGGGTTTCACTGTAATTGGATCAGTGCCTAGGAGATCTGTTTATCATAGGAAACTATGCAAATAAGAAGATAGTGATCGCAATATCATTTTCTGCAAATAAAATGTGTTTTTCCGCAATAATAAGATTTTCATATCACATTACTATATTATGTGCTCATACTGTAAGCCCAGGGTGTGCCCATTGCATTTTTTTTATTGTTATACCTCTGCATACAGAAAAATATCCTTAGTATGCTTAGTTTAATTATTTATTATGTTATGCGAAACATGCACAATTAGAGTTTGGCAATAAAAATTGGTCGGTCATTTTATTAGTACACGTGTAGCAATAAATTTTCGTATACAACATTTTAAAAGTAGAGATTTTTTGCTGAAATTGACTATTTTAAAGCTCCTCATTTCGTTCTGGCTGCAGCGACACTTTTCTATGTTCAAAATTTTCCATTCGTACAGTTTTGCGTCGGTAAAAAAGAGGGGTATAAAATATTTTGCGGTATATTACGCGCGATTAAAATTTTGGGGAGGAAAAATTAGTCACCGATTTTTATTTGTTCTTCAGTGGTCACGTTTGAAGACTGACCAATAAAAGGGCACACCGGATGAATGTTAATTCCCAGTTTTGCGTACATGAAAAGAATTTTTGCTTGAAAATTTTTACCCCTTTTTTCCTCTTATTTTGCCGCTGATGTATTCATTTCAACTCTTTAAACAAAGTCATCAGTCTGGTCAATTCTCTTTTTACCTTTTTCTTTTTTCTCCCTTCTTCTTTTTTGCGCCAGAAACAGTCGATTCGAAAGAATTACTACGCTTTATGCGTTGCGCTAACTCCGCATCTACGTTTTTGAATCTGCTTAATATTCATTCGACTCTTCCACCGACTCCATTCACATGCTCACGCGCATTGGTCACGCGTCACCTGCCGCCATTCTCATTTCGTGACTCCCAAATTGTTTCAATTACCATCATCACCACCCCTTTCAACCCCCGAAACCAATAAACAATCAAGAATTCGAGGAGGATGTGAAACGCCAAACCATCAATAATAAAATCGGGTATGGGAAAAAAAAAATATAAATCTTTGGCGGAAATGAACTCCATCGCTCGATACACTTCGATTCAAAAATAATTTTTAAAATTATACTTGTTAATAATTAAAGACGTGCAGGGAGATAGGCGATTTTGTGTGGAAAAGCTCTCACGTCATTTTAGTGGAACCGGGAAAGGGTTGTATTGTTTTAAGGGGATGGGGTGGGTGGTATACCACGGCCACACAAAGGTAAATAATATCGAAATTGGTTGGGGAATTTTTTTTTTCTTTTATTTTTTTTTGAACGTAACATTTCGATTGAATTAATCGTGGTAACGCGAAACCACTAACAACCCGAATTATTTACTATTCTGGGTAATTATTCCATTTTAAACAGTAGTTTGTTTGTTGGTGCGTCATTGAATGAACTGTTTTCGTATTGTATTTCTTTTACGTTGAGAAATTCATTTTAAATACACTATCGAGGATTATGTAAGTTTATAGACCTAAGTAAATACTTTGTTTAAACCTATAATTTTCAAAGTTCAGTAAACAAGTTTTCAGTTCTCACTGTTCCGTTTATTTCGTTGTACGCACTTTATTACTTTTGGTAGTGCTCTCACCATATCTTATAAAATTTAGGTTTTACCAATAATTACGCCCATACATAGCTTTGCATTTTAGTTCAAGTGTACAAAATTTAAAGTGAATTGCCGTTTTGTATCGGAATTTGGAAACGGCGTAAATATTAAAGATTCATTATTATTTTCTACCAGTGGATTTCTTATTTACATTCATGAATTTACTGTTGTTTAAAAAAAATAACAAACTTTTATGCTTAAAAAAGTTAATAAGAAACTAAAATGAAATATTTTTTTCCAAAAAAAAAAAAAATTAAGGCGAAGCAGCTGGTAGATCAGATTATATGGAATTTGCATTTCTTGAATTGTTTTTAGAAAATAAAATTGCATATTTTAAGAGTAGCCTACACATTTTTATCCTGTAGCTAGGACCAAGATTTAAAACTTGCATCACTGGATATTCATTTAGTATAATAACATAGTAGCTTCTTCTTCCCTACTTTCTGAATGAGTAAACTTAATTATGCATGTACATGTACTTCATTTGACGAAGTAATTGATCTTTTGTTGGAAAAGGACAATAATTGTTCTTAAATTTGTTTGTTTGACGTTAATAAAATGTTTTTAACGGTGTTCGTAGAAATATATATTTTAAAATATATAAATTATTACGGAGAGCATTTCTGAGTTGCTTATCTTTGAATTTTTATTAAGTGTATTTGAATGTACTGTATTTTCACAGATAATTCTGCGCTATGAAGAAAATAAATAAAAAAGAACGATTTTATTCTGCCATTTATTATAATATTACAATATTTTTCAATTTAACGAATTTTTTACTATACAGTTATACCCTTAGAAAAATAACTTTTGAGGTGTAAATTGAGGAATAATGTAATAATGAAAATGATAATTATAGATTAAGCCTTCGTTTCTCAGTTATTTTCTTAGTGACAAAGCCTGAAAATCTCATCACATTTGAGTTAGCTGTTGGATGATTAAATTGGGCAAAAAAGTGGAGGGTTTGAAATTGAGTAGTTAATTAGATAGAGTGGGGTGTTAAATAAATGCTGTCGTTGAACAATTTACTTTAGTGTTTTGTTGTTTACTAATTGCTCTCCTACTTGTAACTCATTGACTGAGTATTTTATCGATTGACTCTTTTTTTATCGCTTCTCTTCAACTTCGCTTTTTTTTTTCCTCTCTTCTCCTTTATTTCCGCTGATTTACTACTCTTAAGAATAAGTTAGTCGGTATTTAAGTCGATTACTCAAGCGACTCCTTTCTCACAAATTATTGCAATGGCCGAATCGTTCTCGCACTGTTACGTTATATCCACACATTTGTAAATGTTTATGAATGACACGCGACAATATCACATTTTTTTTTAAAATTTAAACTCGGCCAATTAAATCGATAAAAAGATTTTTTAAAAAAAGGTTTTTTTTCTTTTGGGGTAATATTAAGTTTTAAAATAATTGTTTTGAAACTTGTAAACAATAACATTCCTTCAACCAGATTTGGATGAAATATCCAATTGAAACCGCAATTTTTTTTCTTAACATTTTTTTGGTTTTGCATCTTCGGTATAGTTTTTTATATACTTTTTTTTCATTAGGGAAAATAGAATCGAAAAATATCCGCATATAAAAAAAATATAATATGACTTAATAATTGTACTTGTATGTCATTATCTTGGTACAGTATTAAAGTACACTGTAGTTAAAAACCATTAAATGCTATTCAACCTATAATGTTTTGACGCTTGATCGGCGATGAATCTGCACTTTTCAACCTTAATCTCACTTTGCCCATTCAAATGCACAAAAATGGGATGTAAAAATCGCAGTAAGACCTGTATCAAATTTTATTATTTTATTCAATTACGACAATGATAATTGAGTATCAGATTAAATTTAGATTAAAACGCTGATCATTTTCTCGGAGCAAAAGTCTTCACCAGTATTTTTAATACCTAAGTGGTACCGGTAACCCACTGTATATTAATATCGTAGAGTAATTTTAATATCGAAATTAGTTTTAAATAAATTTAATTAGTATATAGTATACGGTTATGCAACTTCGTGGTAATTATTATCTTGTTAGTTTTAGCAACAAAAAATTAAGATTGTAATAAATTATTATGCTATTAAATTATTACTAGATTTATGCAGGTAAAAAAAATCTACAGTATTTATGTCCTGGCCTAATTTTGCTTCCCGAATTTTACATTGATTCGATAATTTAATAATTTGTATCCTTGAATTTATTGTTGATCATTAATTGCTCAATTTTATAATTAACAATTCAAATTTCACCACGACAGTTATTTTTTTTTTTAATAAACTTTAAATTGCATTATATTTTATGAAAAAATATATACAGTAGCCTATATATTACAAACTTATTAATTTAACATTTTTTTAATGCTTCATAATTTGAATCTTGAAATATTTAACAATTTAGTTCAAAGAGTTATAATTATTATGATTGGAAAGAGGAAAAAAAGAGCTGAAAAGTTTTTTTTTAAATAAAAGTAAATGAGATCGATTCTTTAACTTTAATGACTATTGCCCACGTGTGACACGTGCCCATTGGTGTTACCCTTTCATTCATTATTTTTTACGAACAAAATAACGCTTTTCTTAAATGAATTCTATACTTTCTTTGTTGTTTTTAGCATGAGTTGTGAAATTAAGCGCTTTTAATAATTATCTACAGATATTCGCATAAATTGTACCAAACGCGTTTATATAACTTTAAACAGCCAAACCACTTGCTAACCAGCAAAGGAAGAATAGTAATTTAGCAGGTGCTGGCAGATTGTACACATGTGACGACCGCAAAATGGACCTCAAACGACAGTGAGCAATAAAACACGTCGGAAAGCGAGCACGTTGAAGGCAATAACAAACAGGGCGCCTAATTTCCAATGCCTTCCTTTTCCCCCCAATCCAATCGGCGTGTCAAACACTTTGCGTTTTTGTCAACTAAATACTGCAGGTGCTTTTCTTCTGCACTTGAAATTGCACTTTTTTTCTCTCCCCTCCCTCGTTCTAAGACATAGATATGGTCAATAGTTGTCCTTCCCCACAATTTAGCGTCTATTACAGCTAAGTTAAAAAGCGCGTATCCGCCCTCCATTTAGCTAATGAAAAACCATTCTTTGTCACTCTACGCACTACAATTCGGGTTGGATGACGTTTCACCCCTCTGATTCTTAAAAACTGCTTTATTTTTCAAACTTTTGAAGTTAACCATTTAAAACAAAAAAAAAAGAAAGCCCTCTTGGTGAGGATAGTATAAGAGTCGTTTGTTGTTGGTGTGTTCGAAATTGACCATAAAGGTCAATTTTGTGCAGTCAAGCAATAAAACGTCGTTGTTAAAAAGCCAAAAGAGGTTGCTGGGAGCTAAAAGTTGGATTGATTAAGCTGTTTTCACATCTTAGCTCTCTACCAATTTAGAAGATGCGCTTATCCTACAGAAAAAATCTTTTCTTCTTTTTATTTTTACAATTGTAATGACCTAAATAGTACCGTTTATACATGTCATCTGTTAAACGGTTTTTAGTTTAGCCGTCGGGATGGTTAATTAACTTAAACCTAAAACAGTTAGTCGGTTCCGTTCCCTACTTTCAACACTAGAAAGCCTCTTAACTTAAATTTCCTCATCGTTTGCTCCATTTCCCTGAATTCGAAAATTCTGGGGCGCCCATTCATTTTCGGGGTCTTTTATTTTCATATTGTGGACATTGACTTTTTGCAAAATACTAATACTGTACAGTACTGGAATGCAATATAATATTATTTTTTAAAGAGTAAATTTATCATATTTTTTTTTAATTTTTAAAATTAAATTACAATACAAAAATGTAAATTTTATGAGTGGAATTGCTATTTTTATAGTAGCAAACAAATGTCGCGTTTTATGAGATTCACGGCTATTCCATGACTAGGCCCATCCATGACCCATCACTATTTTTAACGGGTTTAATTTGATGAAAGTTAAAGTACAAGTTAAATTTCATTTCGACGTTATTTAGATTAAGTCAGCGAGTTGACAGCGCGCGATGGTATAAATTATGTTGCGAAAGGTGCGAAATGGAAACGGATTTCCGTTCGGAACAATGCGGAAACAAGCTGTGAGCGTCGGGTGTAATGCGATCCCGGATCAATAATTTAGTCAAGGTGTGAAGCGCTTAGTCGTAATGTGAGGGAGTTGAAATTTGATACAAATAATTACAAGGTATCATTTTCGCGTGCAAATTCACATTCCCAACAGCCGTTTCCGCTTTGTGTAAACACGCTTTTTTCTCTCTCTCTTTTTTATTTTTTTGGATATAATATATAAGATCAGAACTCCTCCCCTATCTTTTATTTTCAATATTAATATCATTTTTTTTTTTTTTTTTTTGCCATGGCGGCTAAATTTTTTAATTATTAAATCATTTCCCAATCTTCCCGCACGCACGCCGCTAACTTACATGCAAAAATCGTATTACAGTATGTATTGCAAAACCTCTAAACAACCGCAGCATCTGCTTCAATTACTAAAAACACAAGTAAAAATGGTGTTTGTCCGTATTATTTTTATTGTTACCTAGATTAATACACGGCGCGGCATAAAAGGAATAAAACTTGTTTTAATGAATTTTTGTATTTATTACAATGTAATGTTGGATCCTCTTAAAAATTGGTGCCTAGCTTGGGCCCAAAACTTTACCACTCTCCAGATCACTTCAGAGGGGAAAGTGGCGGATGCTTTAACGATGCAAATAAATTAACCCACAGTTTTAGAAAATGAAAATTAAAACAAGATTATCTACAGACTTAAAAAGTTAAAATAAAAGACTAAAAAAGACTGTTTATAAAAAGCATTTTTTTAAAAAATATATAACTAGCCTACAAATTATTTAACGATTAATGCAGCTAATTGAAGTACTGTATCGTAATACATTTTATTTGTGCTGGTTTAATTTATTTCAAATAATTTTTTAATTTTAAACTTTTTTCCCTATCTTCAAATAGGGATATATCCATTCATTATATATTTTTTTTTCTTCATTTTTTAAGTTATTTAAACGTTATAAAAAAAGAAAGCTGTAATTGTTCCATGTTCCGGTATCAATACAGTAATTTCAGTAAATTTTGCTTTTAAACATATACCCTATTATTGATGGTGATTGGTTATTTTTTGGTTGAGTTTCAATTTTTATTTAAGAGCGCCAGATTTATAGGCTATTCTTTTGCTACTCGAATTATAATTTTCATTGAATTAACGCGCATGTGCCTATTTTATCTCGTTTTAATAAATTATAGTACAGATGGCAATTTGCTATTCAAAATTCCAATTGTAGAGTACATCTACGTGGTTTATTATTGTTCACTTGATTTTTGTTTAGTGAAAAAATCTACGTAAAATACACAAAAAATCTTTGAAAATATACGGTATCGAATTATCTCTTTAATTGCTTGGGTGCGCTAGTGTCGGAGTTTATTTATCTATCGTCTATTTATTTATAAATTTTTGAATGGATCGGGATGCGTGAGTGTTCCGTTCTAGGTCTGTGAATGAACAGAACTTCTTTGTTGGCGCTCGTTCGGCAACAAAAAAAAAAAGATGATGATAGGGTTGGTAGGAGCCGGAACGGGGGCAACACCAACGTTTTTTAATAACCAAATATCCTGATTCGGAGTAACACAGGCATGTGTTTCTAATACACACTAAAAACTAATTCCAAACAAAGAATTTATTGAGATGTACAATTAAGTAAAGTGTGTGTATTTGACATGTGCCCTGTTGGCGTGCCACGAAAGACCCAAATTCACCTTTTTTTATAGAAATTTTTTTAAAAAAAAAAAACCAATGGAAAACGTGACGCCCCTTTAATTGTGCAGATTTTTTTAACGTTTTCCTACTTATTTAACCTTTGCTACTGCGTTTGTCATTAAATAAAATTACAGTGATAATAATAAATAATGACAAAAGGTCGTTTCGCATTCACTCGCCTCACAGGAAGGTCAATTAGGGTTAAGTTGAAGGGTCGTGAAAGCTTTGTCGATAAAAACACATTTGATTAAGCAGGTGACACGCACGCTCGTTACTACGCAAAAAATTAATACCATATTGCCCGTACTTTTTATTTTTATTGAGCGTAGTCAAAATTATATTAGCCAGTCTCTTTCGGAAATCTTGTCCCGATTTTATTTTATTTACGTTGTTGAATTTTATTCGTTGCAATATCGATTTTATTTTTCTACATAGCACTGAAACTTACTTTTTTTTACTCCCTAGGCGAGTTTTCAGCGTGAAAATCTGGCTGAATTGACATTCAGCTACATTTCAGTGCTTGAAATTTTTGGGACAAGATACTTTACATTGCACAGCTATCGGTCCTGAGTAATGTCTTACTAAAAGCTTGCTAATTTGTAATCAGGAAAAAGTGTAATACATGTACTGTACACCTAATACTGTTTTTACACGGGGGATACGTTCCTGAAAAACACGTGTAAAAAAAATTTCGTGTAAAAAAAGTAATGGGGGAACTCTGTGACATTATATAAGAGCTACCGAAAAATACATACAGTATTATCAAATTATCATTAATACATAAATAAAGGTATGAAAAATTCCCAAAATAAGCAAAAAATATTTTTGAAATTGGTTAAAAAACCGTGTTATTTCAAAATTTCTCGTGTAAAAAGAGGATGAAATTTTATTTTGAAACCGTGTTATTTCAAATTCGTGTAAAAAAAAATCGGTGTAAAAACAGTACCGGGTGTACTGTATTTTGTCCGCTATTATTTTATTTATTATTATTACTGCAACTTTTAATCGATTTAATTATTGACTAATTTGATAAATATTATTTAATAACGATTTGCTTATAAATCTTTTAGGAAGAGGTTAGAATGCAGCTAGAAATGGCAGTTCGTATGTGCTATAGTTTTTTTTAAAGAAAATTTGTTTTTGAATATCGATCAGTCCCCACCAACACTCACACACACAGACCCTCTTTAAGCAAAATGGCGAATCGATATTCTAATGGCACGCGCTCGTGAAAGTGCAGTGCGCGCGTCGTGCGATGGAGATTCTGATTGGGATTGGCTGTTGAACGTTAGGAATTTCTCGTATAAACGGAAGGAGGGGATAGACAGATAGATGAAAATAGAGAGGACGAGTGGATTATGGGATTTCTAACTCTCATCATTATATTTTGGGCTGATGAAATTGCAAATGCCGCGCTCTCAGTCTCTCGTTGAGCGTTGAGCGCCGACCAAGACATTTCGAAATCGATGGAATTGAAATGGCGTCACACGCATCCACTCGACGACGTGGAAATCGATCGGCTCCAACAATACTCGTTGGCTTCTTTCTCATCATCATCCTTTCGCTTGTCTCGGTCGAGCGGTTACTCGCTTGGTTAACTGGTTGGTTGGTAAGGCAACCGATACGTCCTTTACCAAAAACATCCATCACCTTCATTTAATGCGAAAATGCGAGAGGGTATTTTTTCAAACTGAACAGGCTTTAAACATACTGTATTTATATTATAGTAAATGCGTTAATTAAGTTAAATTAATTTTTTTTACTTAGCTGTAATTCATTTTTAAAATCTAAAGTTTTAAATAGCGTTATAAACTCAGCATGTTACAAGCTTTGATTCCATTTCAACATTTGTTTCCTTGCCTTACATGGAAAAAAGGGCCAAACTATAAATATAGTAGTTTTAAGGAAAGGCTGTAAAATTATAAATATGCCAGCAAACAATAATTTAATATTATTGTGCACCATTATTCTCTCCATTTCACATCATTCTCGTTATAATTTTTAATTATTGCTTTTTTTTCTCTTAATACTCCATTTTTTCCAATGGCGACAACAGCGCCTTCAGGAAGATTAATGGATATGAAAACACATATTAAGAAAACAAAAACTCTTTTCTGCGATTCTACTTGGTCGAATTGTGTAACAATACTTAAAAATTATTTTCTTTATTAAATTAAGCGTCAGTAAAGTCATAGTTTGCAAACGCATGAAACACTGTTGGTGTCCCGGAACATGTTAAGGTGTTCTGGCAAGAATCGTCAGATTTTAAGGAATAAGTAAGCGTAATTTTCAAACTTATCCCGTGCTGCATTTACAACAACTAGGTTAAGTCGACATAATAAAATGTTCAATAATAATTATTATTATATTGCTCATGACACAGCGCGCCGAACAGTACAAGCGTACTGATATTATTTTTACTGTGCAGTCTCTACTGCTGACTCTACCATAATTTAAAAGGAATTGCTATTACCGTGTAATATTAAATATATCATTAGAAAACCTAATTGAATATATTACTGTAGTATAGGCAAAGGATAATCCGCTTTCACTTAACTTTTGCCTTGTACGCTTTTGCAAGCTCACCCTAGCATTACTACTGTATGCAATAACTTGCATTGTTTAAGCTTATTATAATAAAATGATGCAAATAAATTAACGAAAAATTGTTTTTAAAAAAAAATCCGTAGTCAGTCTGTCTTCTCCATACCCCAATCTCTCCAACCCCTTGACCCCTACCCCCTCGTTAAATTCCCTTGGCATCAAGGTTATCACACACCTCCCGACTACCTAGGGTTTACCTCTCCAAATTGCTACTTTTGTTTACCACCAAATCGAAAGTCGCGACGCCGTTCGTCTTCACTAATATCAACATACGTTGATAATATTCCTATTTCATTTATTATTATTCCCCCCTTTCAACGTCAACATGTACGTGTAAACATGCAACTGTCAATTCCGCTTCCAAATGTTTCATTGTAAATTACACGAGGCAGATAAATGAATAGCTTACACTGCGTATTATTGTTTCAAGAACAACACTTTGATCATCTTCAACATATCATAAAACCGCAGAAATTACTGGTTTCTACTTGTGATATACCTGACATACTGTACGGTAACGTTAGTAGGGGAGAAAGTTTTTTTTTTAATAATGTATAAATATTTTTACTTGTCCAGAGAATTTTCGTATCAAATTCTCTTAATTTTTTTATGAGTGATTTTTACGCGTGATTTTATTTAATCTGTTATCACTCAAGCTTACTTTCTAGAAACCAAACGGGTGAATGAGCTAGAAAATTTTAAAAATATTGTGGAGTACCTATTTTGATTTGATTTATTTACATGTTTCTACTGGGTATTTTACAACGTTAAAAATATGAAAACTTTATATTATTAACTAGTTAATTATATTTAAGTGGTCATTAAAAAGTAACGATTATTAAGTTCATTATCTTTACGCGTAAAGATTAGTTTAAGATTTAAAAAAATAACATTCAAAACCTTTTTGTAAAAACGAAATAAATATCAAATGCTATTATTATAAATGCTTTTAAATTTTAAATGATAAAAAAATCAATGATAAGGAGAATCTGGCGTCGGTGAAGGGCCTACCAGGAAGAACGATGAGGGGGGTTTACAATGAGGGTCGAAAATGTGCGTCGGGGGAGATTAGAGAAAGAGAGGGATAATGCTCATTGTAATCGGCACTTACACTCGGCCGTATTTGTTTTTGCCCAAACTGTTTAAAATTAAATCCTACAATTGAGACGTAAGTTGAGACAGGGATAAAAGCGTGTAGGTCCTGTTCGGAAGAAGGGATAGGGACTGGTAACGGGAAAGAGCCCTCTTATTTGCGCTGAAAAATATACGGTATTAAAGTAGAAGAGAGGGTTTTTAGAGCAGCGAGAGGCGTTTCCATTTGAAAGACGAAACTTGCTCCGCATGAAAACGGTAGCAAAAATTGAGCAACTATTTATCTCCGAGTCATTTTCTACACGTATATTATCTACAAGTAGCAAAAAAGCCGGGGAAAAAAAGAATATATAAAATAAGGTAAAGAAGAAAGAAAAAAAAAACTAATTGAAGGGTAGAACTCATAAAAAAATAATAATGAAAATAGCCGCTTGACATGATCAAAATTTCCCACACTGTTCGATCTCTCTCATATCCACAGCTCCTGTTCCTTCTCTGCTCTCCACTATGCTTGTTGCTCTGACCATCTTTTCTTCTACATGAGTACATGACCAGTTTGAGCCGTTCGTGGAACAATAGGAAATCGTGCAGAAGCGTTTATCTCGTTTCGAGCATCTTATTTTTTATTTTTTTTTAAAAAAAAACTTATTACAACGTTAAAGAAAAAATCAACGTAATAAATATTTTTCGTTCAAAGTAAAGCGTAATTTACGTTGGACGCGAAAGGTCAGCACTTACCCAACCATTTGTATAGCATAACGTTTGATTTATTAACGCGCAACTAAAAATTAAGGAAATGTCACTAAATTTTCGTAAAATACTTTATTTTTTTATCGAAAATCTGAGCGATATTTTTAGTTTTATCGATTTTATGTTGGTTAAAATTTACGACGGGCTGTCTTAAGAAAGACGTTACATAACTCTCGTATTAAAAATTATTTTTATTTTACGTACATAATTTTAAATTTGCAAAAATTGTTTATGAGCTATTGTTCAAGTGTAAAAAAACATTATTTGTAGCTTCGATAACGAAGTTCAGGAGGGATGGACATTTCATTTGTCATATTTAAAATTTATAATACGATAATTAAAAATACTCAAGAATTTATAAGAAATTTCATAAATAATAAAATAACAAATAATTCCGTTTAATAACATTTTTGATGAATACGATCATAACTTTTTTTTTTACCCAAACCTTGCGGAATAAATTTATTCACAACTGTATGTATTAAGAACTTTGTATTACGGAAATTTGTTCACAAATGTTTTATTCTGCAAAAAGTTTCTATAACAATATTATTCAAATTATTTTTTTTTTTAATAAAACACTTTTATCTAGTAACTTGAGTACGGTATACAATTTTAACTGATACTTTAACTGAACGACGCTTTCACTACTTTTAAAACTCAAATTCAAAAGGGAATTGAACACCTGAATGGGAATGATTTGGATACGGGAACATCTCCAATAAATAGGATCAATTGTTTTCAGGAAACGAACAAATCGTATTTTGCCGCTAATAATAATGTTGGAATTTTGTTCTGATATTTTTCATGAGTAAATTTCTCTAGTAAAAACTGAAACCTGCGCAGCTAATCCAAACTATTTTAATTAAAAAAACATATTAAAAACCGGGTGACTTAACTTTAAGTGATTTAAACTTTGCACTACATAATTCCATATTTTTTCACGATAATAGTGTTTATCTGCAAAAAAAATATAACCTGTGAGAAATCAAAATAATCTTTTTTTTTTTTTTTAATAATAATTAGATGTTTCAATATACTCGACCCATATACCTATAAATTTATTATTATTACAAT